>HG992170.1:5531874-5541874 GCA_905220505.1 Laothoe populi
ATTTTTATTTAAAAAGTAATAATTTATTTTTTGCTTTTTAGTGGTAAATTATATAAAATTGGTTAAAAGCTGCTGAAGATATTAGAATTTACGTGTATTTTAATTTTATCACCCCCCTCCCTCACCCCCACCCCTTTTACCCTCTCTCACTGAAACTTAACTTTTATAATGAACGTAATGCAAAAAGAACCACTGGAATACTACTTAATTTTAAGGAGTTACCCTCTCCAGCTCCGAAGATATTCATCAGATCTTCACCATATTTTTATGGGACCAAATGACAAGCACCAGCTTTCAATCAAAGAAAGAATGGTCGAAATCGGTTCACACAGTACAGAGAAACGAGGGGGTAACAAACATAAAAAAAAAAAAAGCAACATACAGTCGAATTGAGAACCTCCTCCTTTTTTTGAAGTCGGTTAAAAACATAAACGCTAATCACTTTTCTGTTTTCTGGATTAGTAAATACTCAATGTAGTAAGTAGCATACATACAAAAGAGTATCATTATTAATTTAAGAACAAATATTATTGTGTCATTGTCATTAAATTTTAACACTAACTATCTATCTATCACACCTAGTTTATTTATTTAATTATTTATCTATACATATAATAATATTTATTCATGCCTAACTTCCTTCCTTCATTCATACATTCACAACATGTTATATGTATTCGACGACTGTTCACTTTGATTTGATTGTATTTATGTGTAAGTATGTAACTTTAATTGTGTAAAATGTCCAGTATCCAGGTTAGATTGTACATTGTATTATTTATTGTATTAGATTGTATGTTGCTTTTTATTATGAAGCCACAAAGGTATATGAGATATATAGATGAGTGCATTTCTTTCTTTCTTTCTTTCTTTCATATAAGTTTAATAATACATTTTATATCAGAGTTGTTACTCACTTTTTGATTCCATTTCCATGTTACCACCATTTAGGTGATTCTGTATTATCCTGTATTTATATATATACAAAGGTGCAAATCCACAATTGGGATTTTCATTTCATTTGTCTATTGTCTACCTCATGGAATTCAAACCTGGAACAGAATTAATAAAAAATTATATTTATTATTATATAATACATATATTTTATATATACCTATTTACCTCTTGTCTGTGTGCCCGTTTAAAGACTAAAATACAATCAAGTTATTCATTAGTGGGTCTAATCTAGTTAGTATAGTTATTTTGTCAGATTATAATATTATGATTAGGTTTATTAAGTATATTATCATTCAACCATTGAATGTTACAAGTACTTTAGAAACTATATTAATTATGAACCACTTTATTATAGTGGTAAGTTACCTAAATAAAATATAAGTGGAAACAAACACTTCATGGCCGTTATAAGTTTAATAATACATTTTATTTCAGAGTTGTTACTCACTTTTTGATTCCTCCATTTCATTTCATTTCATTTCATTTGTCTATTGTCCAGCTCATGGATTTGAAACCTGGAAAACAGTAATAATAAAAATACCTATTAGGTATAGAAATTGCTCACATAAGCCTTCTTAGGTTAGCTTATTTAGCTATAATAATATAATTAGGTAGAAAATCGTGTGTGTCACACATAACACGTCATTTATGAGTACCAACAATTTTCTTACCTCTATTTTATTAATAAATAGCCATTTATATTAAATCAAACTCAACTCAACGTTACATTGTATCAATGGCCAGGATATTTTGTTAATAATATACATAATTACACAAACAATTAAGTAAATACGCGCACGCGGCACATGGCGGACATTTTGTTTTGTTTTTATTTTTTTTAATTTTGTGTGTAATGGTAACACAATTGTACAGCTAATGTATATGTCCGTATTATTATCCGAGACACGGGGTTGCCGTACATAATTTAACAATTTAATTTCACTTCATATCTACTTTAGTGTTCAAAAAGGTAAATTAGTATTTAATTACTGAACTGATGATATATATATATATAAAAGTAAGTAAACGCGTACCTGTAAAAATTGTACTGTGTAAAATATTTATATTTTATTATTCAACTGTGTCTCTATTACATCTACAGCTATTTTGAATTTTGAATTTTGAATTACATTAATGACAATAGATAATAATATAATATTATGTGTTCACAGTTTATTATGAAAATTATAATTAATATAAATCATTATAATATTGTGCAACAGCGCCATCTTTGATATTTAGCTGGCGTCGCGTCGTTAGATTACATTAGAACATTCATTTATTGTCAACATGTCAATTAAAACATTATGAACTACGTACGAAATAAGAAAGATGTCACTGAAATACAATATAATCCTTAATATATATTTCCTTCAAAAATGTTGGTTGTTTTTTTATATTTCATAATTCATAATTTATAACTTGTAATTATACTTATATTTTGTGTATAATCTAAGAATTATAACTTATAAATACTGTTATTTTATGTTATTGATTGTTTATGTTTTTTTTTTAATTGACTATTACTAAAGGAAATGGACAAAAAAGTACATTCCATGTACAGAGAGATACACAGTAAGTTATATTGTATAATAAAAATTGAAAAAATGAATTAATGCGTAGTTTTCAATCTCTCTGAACTTGTCAGTTTTTATTTCTTAATATAAGTAATGCTATATGAATTCAAAGTTCCGTTTGTCAACTTCGGCCATGATGGACCATAGAAAAAGATAAATATATAATATGGACTTTCCGGACCACGCATACTACTTGTAGGTAGTGGTAAGTGATATGGACGACAAATGCTCTTAGGTACATTTTTATTCATACGAAACTGTCTTCATTGGTATATGTTGCATTTAATAAAATTATCTTTTCATAAATGTTGATGCGTTAAATAGTATTTTTTAAATATTTCACACAAAAACATAATTCGTTTACTTTTTTTATTCTATTCTTTATTTATCTATGTCAATTTAACGTAAGACTAGGCAGCATGGTCGATTGACTATAGCCTGTCCTTTGTACGAATAAAAAAAATATCTGATTTGGATTGATTTAACAAGATGAAACAAGCGCGTTCATACTTTGGTGAAATTATGATCCTTGGTAGGGATGTGAACATATTAGGGATATGGAATGGTATATATTATGTTGTTCAAGTGTGTCCAGAACTGGAACACTCCGAAGAAATTATATCACGGGTTGGTGGAAATAATCCTTATTTATTAAGAGGACTTATTAAATCTCGTCATGTTTCCAGAGAATTTACTTTAGGTATCTATGTTTTATTTGCCACTGAACATTATAGTGATTCTGTCTCGGAAGCTATTTTAGGTTAAGTAAGTACTATTGTAATTTATTGTCATCTGGTACCTTGGTTGGGAAAGACACCAAAACAATATATATTTAGCTCCAGCAGGATTTTTAGACAGTATTGTAATAAGAACTGAAGAATATTAAAATAATAATAATAATATCCTGGGACATTATTCAGACAGCCATCTGAAATCTATGCTTGAATTTGTTTTCTCTAATAAATAAATAAATAAATAATTATTTTATACTATTTTGTGTTTTCCTATTTGCACCCTTTAGTTTAACATTTTAATTAGAAACAGTACTACAAGTACACTATGTGACTATGTAAAAAAATATTAATTATCACCATTAGTCAAGCTAATGTAAATGCTAATGTAAATGCTAATGTTTGAAGAATACTTAGATAAACTACTGTTATCTGTGTCAATATTTAATAAATAAAATGCTAATGTTTTAGCAAGATCTTTCTTATATACATAAGGCAGATACATAGTATCTTTTGTTAATTTAAATTTCTTAATAAAAACATTTGTATCAAAATAGGAAATAGCCAGATTATAACAAGAAATGTTGTACATTAACATGTTCATGTCATAATGTGCCTGTTTTGTTCTTTAGTCAAAATATTCGAGTATGGAAAGGCACATAGAATACATTTATTTATTGTTATTATAGAATTAAATTTGATCATTGTATTCACCATATTTAAGATGTCATTTTTATTTATAGACAGGCTGTCTCCAAGTAATATCAACATAGTTATGTCATGATTTATTATTTTGGCAAATTAAATTAACTTTTTGATTAATATAATCAATACTAGCTCCGGGTGAACATATATTTAAAAGCGATTGCTGTGTATACTGATTCAACAAGGTACCTAGGCCTAATCCTAGTTTGTCTGTAATAATGTAATGTTTGTGAGTGTTTCTTTTCGATGCATTATAACTAGGCTCCTGTACAATGACATTACTAACATCTGAACTTGTTAAATTTAACAGTGCACTGCTGTTCAGTGTATTTTATCACCAAGTTCTTTGAGATTATTATGTATAGTGGTTTAAGTTTAAGTTTTTCTATGCTTGAATTTGTTTTCTCTAATAAATAAATAATTATCTATACTATTTTGTGTTTTCCTATACCTAAAAACCATATTAGTTAACTGAAATAATTCACAATTGTTCGCTATTTTAAAGCGCCTTATGTTTTTTAATAGCAAAAACATATTCTATACACTTATCGCTAGCTATCTGATTAAAAGGTTTGATGAAACTGTTTACGCTCTAGTATTTTATCACCAAGTTCTTTGAGATTTTTATGTATAGCAGTTTAATGTGCCAATATTCACGAATATAAAACACCAAAAATCATTGGTGTACACTAACTAAATTTAATAACTATGCCAACGCCCATACAAAAGTTGTTCATGTCCTTTTTGGGTTTGATTATTTACTGATAATTATTTTTGTAGTTAAATTATTATATTATTATTGCATTTTCTATTCTTCTTGATTTTAAATTATTTCATTAATAAATTCTTAAGTTGTTCATAACTTCGCATGCTGTGGTCATATGTAATTGTAATTATTTTGTATTCGGTTTTGTTAGTGTACATTACGTTGATGACCCTATAAATATTGTTATTGTAGGTATATGAAAAATTAACTAACGTTCACCGCGACGTGATTATGTTATTATAGTTTAAACAATATCCAATTTAAAGGCAGATAGTTGCATAAAAATAATAATTCTACACTACAGATCTACAAGATAATTAATTTTGTTAGTGCATAGTAGAAATTATTAGCTCAGTGGTAATGCGCTGTGATTAGAAGTCGTGACACCTGAGTTCAAATCCCCACTGTACATGCAGTCTGTTTTTGAATGTTTTTTTTTGTTTTTGTATTTTATAATTTATTTGGCGTTATAATATGAGTACTCGTGACATTGCAAAACAGAAGTTCACGCGAGAGTGACGTGTGATAAAGTAATACGGCAATTGTACTGTAATATTAATGGTTGAAATTGTTGTTTTCTGGCAATTTTATATTATTATTTCTTGTCAAATATTGTGTTGTGCGCAGAGGGGGTGAGTTGCATTAATTTTATAAGATTAGGATATTAGTGTTTGAGAGTGCCTATTTATAATTATGAGACATTTACATTGTTGTAGCTTAAAGAACTGCCCCTTTGAATTTGGCACACTTCTTCACACCTGTGACATCGGGTTAGCCGTGGTTTGGTTTTGGCAGGGTTCCGGATTGCTAGATAGACAAAAACCCTCCTGGCGTCCAAGATTAGATTAATTTAGATGATAAGTAGATTAGATGATAAGTATATTAGAATTAATTTAGATGATAAGTTGTTCAGCTCCACATTGGTCATAGTTAATAAAATATTTTAGCAAGCTATTTTGAGTTTACATCAACGACCCGTAACAATGTGAATAATAATAATAATAATAAAATTATTATAATATGTTGATTATGTATAGTTTAGCCTAGTTGGTTGCGGTACGGACTGCCAAGACGAAAGTCGTAGGTTCGAAACCCATGTGTCATACACCTCTGACTTTTCTAAAGTTATGTGTGTATTAAAATGTTAATTATCGCTTGCTTTAACGGTGAAGGAAAACATCGTGAGGAAACCTGCATACCTGAGAATTTTTCGATGGTATGAGAAGTCTGCCAACCCGCATTAGGCCAGCGTGGTGGACTAAGGCCTAACCCCTCTCGTTAGTAGAGGAGGCCCGTGCCCAGCAGTGGGATTTTATTATTGTTGTTGATATGATGATGTTGTTTGTTGATGATGTGATGTGATGTGATGTGATGTGATGTGATGTGATGTGATGTGATGTGATGTGATGTGATGTGATGTGATGTGATGTGATGTGATGTGATGTGATGTGATGTGATGTGATGTGATGTGATGTGATTTAATTTAATTTAATTTTATTGATATTTTATTATCATTTCATATATATTATGTATGTGCATGTACATATTTATTTATTCATTCATTCATATATTTTGTTCATCATTTTTATATTGTCAAGTGTCAAGTGATCATGTAAGTCCGCTGTCGCTCGCTGGTCACGCTTGCGCAGTTTCAACGTATATACGTGGCGAAGAGCCGCGGCAGAGATGCGACGTGCGCCGCGCGCATTATATATGATGTGCGCGGACGGGGACGGACGGCGGCTAGACTGCGGCGGCGGCGGCGAGACTGCGGCGGCGGCGGCGGCTAGACGATCGCTATTCGGCGCGAAGTGCTGTGAGTGTGGAGTGTGTGGGGGAGGGTGGTGTGATTCGAGTGTGCGTTGTTTATCATACTGTGTTTGTCTTCGATTTTGATCAAAGAAAACGCGCGGCGCGCACACACGACGACTGCGACCCCCGCGCCGCCACAAGTGGTGCTCGCTCATTCGTTTCGAAGATAAATTTTTTTTACAAACTCTGTGCGGAACTACGAAATCGAATGAAAATTCGCGTTTCGTCACTACAGTTCCTATATATATGTACAAAAATACGTATTATATACAGTATTAGTACTAATTTGTGCGTGTGCACGGCACACACACATACTATATTCCAAATGGACGAACGCATGTTCGAGTTGTATTCTGAAAACACCGCGCGTGATGAATTTTTTTTAGAAACACACGCATAGTGAGAAATGATTTTTTATGTCGCGTTTATAAGCGCGACGTATTGTGAATTTTGTCAAATCTCGGTGTTCATGAACGTTCGCCGTTGAATGACATAGATCGTTTGACGTTAGTGTGTTATAATAATACATATAAATATAGTGATATATATTTATATGTTTATAACACGTAAAAGGACAACACCCACACAACGCGTAAGCGAAGTGGTGGTGGTGGTGTTCGAGTTGAGAGAGAAACAACGAAACACCCTCCGTGATCGTGCTCAAATAATATTGTAACGATTCATCGGGGGCGATCTGTGTTCACCTCGACAACAAAAACACGAAACACAACACACACACAGTTTGTGGCTCCCTGGTTGATCCTGCCAGTAGTTATATGCTTGTCTCAAAGATTAAGCCATGCATGTCTCAGTGCAAGCCGTATTAAGGCGATACCGCGAATGGCTCAATATATCAGTTTTGGTTCCTTAGATCTTACTCGGTTACTTGGATAACTGTGGTAATTCTAGAGCTAATACATGCAATCAGAACTCTGACCAGTGATGGGATGAGTGCTTTTATTAGATCAAAACCAATCGACGGAGGGCCTCGCGTCCGAAGTCGTTAATTTTGATGAATCTGGATAACTTTTGCCGATCGCATGGTCCAGTACCGGCGACGCATCTTTCAAATGTCTGCCTTATCAACTTTCGATGGTAGTTTCTGCGACTACCATGGTTGTCACGGGTAACGGGGAATCAGGGTTCGATTCCGGAGAGGGAGCCTGAGAAACGGCTACCACATCCAAGGAAGGCAGCAGGCGCGCAAATTACCCACTCCCGGCACGGGGAGGTAGTGACGAAAAATAACGATACGGGACTCTTACGAGGCCTCGTAATCGGAATGAGTACACTTTAAATATTTTAACGAGGAACAATTGGAGGGCAAGTCTGGTGCCAGCAGCCGCGGTAATTCCAGCTCCAATAGCGTATACTAAAATTGTTGCGGTTAAAAAGCTCGTAGTTGCATTTGTGCGCCGCGCTGTCGGTGCACCGCATCCGCGGTGATACTGACACGTTTGCGGAGCATATCGTCGGTGAGCCGGCGTTAACAAGCGTCGGTTCAATATCAAAATCCTATCGCGGTGCTCTTCGTCGGGTGTCGAGATGGGCCGACAATTTTACTTTGAACAAATTAGAGTGCTCAAAGCGGGCTCAAAATGCTGCTTGAATATTTCGTGCATGGAATAATAGAATATGATCTCGGTTCTATTTTGTTGGTTTTCAGAACTCCGAGGTAATGATTAATAGGGATAACTGGGGGCATTCGTATTGCGACGTTAGAGGTGAAATTCTTGGATCGTCGCAAGACGAACATCAGCGAAAGCATTTGCCAAAGGTGTTTTCATCAATCAAGAACGAAAGTTAGAGGTTCGAAGGCGATTAGATACCGCCCTAGTTCTAACCGTAAATATGTCATCTAGCGATCCGCCGACGTTACTACAATGGCTCGGCGGGCAGCTTCCGGGAAACCAAAGATTTTGGACTCCGGGGGGAGTATGGTTGCAAAGCTGAAACTTAAAGGAATTGACGGAAGGGCACCACCAGGAGTGGAGCCTGCGGCTTAATTTGACTCAACACGGGAAATCTCACCAGGCCCGGACACCGGAAGGATTGACAGATTAACAGCTCTTTCTTGATTCGGTGGGTGGTGGTGCATGGCCGTTCTTAGTTGGTGGAGCGATTTGTCTGGTTAATTCCGGTAACGAACGAGACTCTAGCCTGCTAAATAGGCGTCGCCATTTAGGTGTGCGTGGCTCCGTCACGCAACTCACTGGCGACGTATTAAAATTCTTCTTAGAGGGACCGGCGGCTTCGAGCCGCACGAGATTGAGCAATAACAGGTCTGTGATGCCCTTAGATGTCCTGGGCCGCACGCGCGCTACACTGAAGGAATCAGCATGTTCTCCCTGGCCTAGAGGCCCGGGCAACCCGCTGAAACTCCTTCGTGCTGGGGATTGGGGTTTGCAATTATCCCCCATAAACGAGGAATTCCTAGTAAGCGCGAGTCATAAGCTCGCGTTGATTACGTCCCTGCCCTTTGTACACACCGCCCGTCGCTACTACCGATTGAATGATTTAGTGAGGTCTTCGGACCGACACGCGGTGGCTTCACGGCCGTCGGCGTTGCTGGGAAGTTGACCAAACTTGATCATTTAGAGGAAGTAAAAGTCGTAACAAGGTTTCCGTAGGGGAACCTGCGGAAGGATCATTAACGTGTGACGCCGCGCGTGCGCATCGACGATCTGTAATTTTAGTTACATTTTGTTCGTGTGCGTGTGAGTGCGTTTATCATGGTTATGATGAAACAAACAAACAAACAGAGGATGATGATATCGAGACATACTGTCAGACATATTATGTGCGAGACGCGCAGATACGGTAGAATCACACACACGCGCGCGCGCACTACTAACTAACTGTGCGTGTGCGTGTCGATACCACCGTTTTTGGCGTTTCGCGTTTTGTCGCGTTAGTTGTTTCGTGTTCGTTCTCGCGTCGCGTACCACCCCCTCCGGGGGCGGCGCGTTCGAAAAATACGCCTCGTAGCGGCGCGCTCTCTTCGTGAACGGCGGGTAGTGGCGCGCCCTCGTGGTCACGTTGCGCTAGGCGCGCGTTCGCGCGCGCGCTTTTCGCGTTATTGTGAGATATATATTTTTGTGCATTTGTATTATTATTATTATTAATTTTTTATATATATTGTTTTGGGTATATATGATTAAAAATCATTACCCTGGACGGTGGATCACTTGGCTCGCGGGTCGATGAAGAACGCAGTTAACTGCGCGTCATAGTGTGAACTGCAGGACACATTTGAACATCGACATTTCGAACGCACATTGCGGTCCGTGGAGACACATCCAGGACCACTCCTGTCTGAGGGCCGGCTGCATAAAAAACATACACCACATTGCGTGCGCTTTTGTGCGCGTCGCATATGACGGTTTCCGTATTGTCGCACTTGCACTTGCACTTTCAGTTGTGAGTGTCGGTGGTGACGACATGTATGGTCC
>HG992170.1:5546874-5558082 GCA_905220505.1 Laothoe populi
TGGCCATACACGAGCAAAATATGGCTGAATCGGACGAGTGGCCCCTTGAGCGTCTTACCAAGGAGGGCAGGGTGGCCTTCAAGAAGGGGAGAAAGGGAGGAGGATCGACCACGGCGGTTTTGGAGTGCTCACCGGACCTGCGCGCGACACTGGTGGACCGGGGCAGGCTTTACATCGGGTGGGATGTCTGCAGGGTGGCCGACTACGTTGAGGTCACGTGCTGCAACAAGTGCCAGCTCTACGGACACCCAGAGAAGTACTGCCGTGCCCCGGAAGTGGTGTGTGGGCGATGCGGAGCCAACGGTCACAGATCCGCGGACTGCAAGGCAGAGACTGCGCGCTGCGCTACGTGCGCGAAATTTGGACGAAAGGAGGCAGGAAGCCACGCAACCGCTTCTAGAGACTGCCCAGCAAGGCAACATGCGGTGGAGCGGTCAATCGCGGCCACAAAATACATCCTCGGTTGACGCGAGCATCACTGCTACATCTGGCGCGCCGTGGATGCGTTAGCCTCGACGCTGCGGAGATAGAGACAGCAAGCCCCAGAAAGGGGAGAGTGCAAAAGGGACAAGGACGTAGATATAATTTGTAGGGTGTCCGTCAAACCTCACGCGGCGGAGTGCACACTGTTTTACAGACGCAGTTCCGCGTGAGTGACACCCATGCTTTGGCCCCATATAATCGTAAGATTGGTTGGGCCATGGGAGGTTGGAGGGTTTGTCCCTATCTAAGGCCGAGAATCGACCACTATGTCCGCCATTGAGGCCAAGATCGACAACATAGCGACTCCACAGGGGAGCGGCTGCCCTTCGGCCCCATCATTTGCGCAAGTCCTGCGGACTAGGACCGCAGTGGTCCCCATGCCCATGCCAGGTGGCCCTGTCTTGGCTGTTTATCCGTCGGAGACTGGACAGGAGCTGCTCAAAACGGCGGAAGACACAAAGGCCGAAATTAAGAAGTCGGTAAACCCGAGGGCGGCCAACTTGCAGGTTGACCAGGTTCGGAAGATCGGCAACGCAGGCATCCTGGTCAGAACCGCAAACGAAGACGCAGCCAAACGGCTTCGGGATGCCATGCCAGCTACCCTGCGGATCACCGAACCACGTCAGCGTATGCCCCAGGTGGCAATATACGGCATCAGCGGCGATCCCGACAAGGACCAGCTAATCATGGCCATACACGAGCAAAATATGGCTGAATCGGACGAGTGGCCCCTTGAGCGTCTTACCAAGGAGGGCAGGGTGGCCTTCAAGAAGGGGAGAAAGGGAGGAGGATCGACCACGGCGGTTTTGGAGTGCTCACCGGACCTGCGCGCGACACTGGTGGACCGGGGCAGGCTTTACATCGGGTGGGATGTCTGTAGGGTGGCCGACTACGTTGAGGTCACGTGCTGCAACAAGTGCCAGCTCTACGGACACCCAGAGAAGTACTGCCGTGCCCCGGAAGTGGTGTGTGGGCGATGCGGAGCCAACGGTCACAGATCCGCGGACTGTAAGGCAGAGTCTGCGCGCTGCGCTACGTGCGCGAAATTCGGGCGAAAGGAGGCAGGAAGCCACGCAACCGCTTCTAGAGACTGCCCAGCAAGGCAACATGCGGTGGAGCGGTCAATCGCGGCCACAAAATACATCCTCGGTTGACGCGAGCATCACTGCTACATCTGGCGCGCCGTGGATGCGTTAGCCTCGACGCTGCGGAGATAGAGACAGCAAGCCCCAGAAAGGGGAGAGTGCAAAAGGGACAAGGACGTAGATATAATTTGTAGGGTGTCCGTCAAACCTCACGCGGCGGAGTGCACACTGTTTTACAGACGCAGTTCCGCGTGAGTGACACCCATGCTTTGGCCCCATATAATCGTAAGATTGGTTGGGCCATGGGAGGTTGGAGGGTTTGTCCCTATCTACTATCTAGCGAAACCACAGCCAAGGGAACGGGCTTGGGAGAATCAGCGGGGAAAGAAGACCCTGTTGAGCTTGACTCTAGTCTGGCATTGTAAGGAGACATGAGAGGTGTAGCATAAGTGGGAGATCGTTCGCGATCGTCGCTGAAAAACCACTACTTTCATTGTTTCATTACTTACTCGGTTGGGCGGAAGCGGTGCGCGGTCGATTATATCGGCGGGCGCACGGTGTTTCGTTCCAAGCGTGTTAGAGTGGCGCGGCGGTGGCAACGCCGTCGTGCCGTACAACTCCCGCGTGATCCGGTTCGAGGACACTGCCAGGCGGGGAGTTTGACTGGGGCGGTACATCTGTCAAAGAATAACGCAGGTGTCCTAAGGCCAGCTCAGCGAGGACAGAAACCTCGCGTGGAGCAAAAGGGCAAAAGCTGGCTTGATCCAGATGTTCAGTACGCATAGGGACTGCGAAAGCACGGCCTATCGATCCTTTAGTATAAAGAGTTTTTAGCAAGAGGTGCCAGAAAAGTTACCACAGGGATAACTGGCTTGTGGCAGCCAAGCGTTCATAGCGACGTTGCTTTTTGATCCTTCGATGTCGGCTCTTCCTATCATTGCGAAGCAAAATTCGCCAAGCGTTGGATTGTTCACCCATCAAAAGGGAACGTGAGCTGGGTTTAGACCGTCGTGAGACAGGTTAGTTTTACCCTACTGATGGCTTGTCGTTGCGATAGTAATACTGCTCAGTACGAGAGGAACCGCAGTTTCGGACATTTGGTTCATGCACTCGGCCGAGCGGCCGGTGGTGCGAAGCTACCATCCGCGGGATTATGCCTGAACGCCTCTAAGGCCGAAGCCAGCCTAGCCGAATCCGGCAAGGATATGCTCACTGTGGAGCTCCGAGAGTCGGGAGGCTCTAAACAATGTGACTTTACTAGTCGCGCTTCACCACGTGAGGTGCGACGTCGAAGCCCATTTGGATCGCGGAGATCGGTGCTAACGGTTTAACACGTGCATCACGGCTCCGAAGGTCCACATTTACCTCAGTTCGATGTCGGGGCTCGGAATAGTCTGTAGACGACTTCCGTTCCTGGCGGGGTGTTGTGCTCGGTAGAGCAGCGTCGTGCTGCGATCTGTTGAGACTCAGCCCTACGCCAGGTGATTCGTCCGAGGACGATGATGATATTCGATTCGATCGTGTAATGTGCGCATTTGCGTTGCGTAAGTTAGTCAACAACACGCGATTGTTTTTTTTTTTTTTCATAACGGGAACGTTTAGATAGAATCTGCTGCTGCAGCAACTGCAACAACAACAACAATTACACACGCATATTATATAATATAATTAATTAACACACAAACTCAAAAACCAAAATTGAATCTCGAATTATTTATACTAGTATAAATTCATTACGTGAACTTTCTCAAATACATACAACCAAAATTGAATCTCGAATGATTTATACTAATATAAATTCATTACGTGAACTTTCTCAAATACATACACCAAAATTGAATTTCGAATTATTTATACTAGTATAAATTCATTACGCGAACTTTCTCAAATACATTGCTTTTTGATCTTTCGATGTCGGCTCTTGCTATCATTGCGAAGCAAAATTCGCCAAGCGTTGGATTTGAACTTTCTCAAATACATTTCAAATATTTCATCTGTCTCCCCGCGGCTTGCCCGCACGCGCATCCTGCCACGGTTCATTTCGTTATTAAGCGATTTTTTAATTTTTATTGTTAAATGTATGTAATTAGATTAATAGAAAATATAATTCACGACCCATGTATTGTTAGTAACTATAAAAGGCAAAAGATTACAGTCATTTTGCATTTAAAGAAAATCAAAATAAAAAATTAAAAATCATTACGCGAACGTTCAATTTTACCTTTTCGCTCGGCGGACGTGACGACTGCATAGGGGAGGGGGGGGGGGTGGGGGGGGGGTGGGGTGTTTGTGTTGTTTGTTTATTTATGTGTGACGAGGGTGAAGGGAAGGGGAAGGGAAAGGTTGATAATAATTATATTCTTTTTACACACATTATATTTTTTTTCTTTTCTATATTTATACTTATTATTATTTATTATTGTTGTTGTCGTTGTGAATACAATACAATGATAATATTATATCAACTATCTTTCGTCGCAGCAGCTCTGGTGAATCTGCTCTGATGCTGCCGGTGAAGCCACCTGACCTGATGCTGGAACATGTAATTTTGTTATGTTTATTAACTTATTATTTTATCTATACATACATACGTATATAAACTAGCTGTTGATCGCGGCTCCGCCCGCGTGAAGGTTATTTTCGGGAGCAGAAGTATACAATCTGCCTCGGTGGCGTAGTTGTAATTGCGCATGCGTTACGATTGCTGTGCTGAGGTCTCGGGTTCGATCCCCGGGTCGGGTAAAGTGATATTGGGTTTTTCTACCTAGAAATACTCAGTATATTAACCCGGAGTCTGGAATGGTGCCCGGTGTGGCGATAGGCTCGCCCCCTATCACAATATGGGACCGAAATTCGGCGAAAAGTGGGTGTACTGGTTACACCTCTGCCTACCCCTTAGGGGATTACAGGCGTGAGTGAATATGTATGTATATGTATGTATGTAAGTATACAATCCAAGGAGTTGTCCTCTGCACTGAGGCACCTGTAGCGATTGTCCAGCCTCTCAGTTGTTGTGCCTGAATCTTGGATTGCATCTAAAGAATACCTCATAAGTTTAACCTCACTTTGCCCCTTTCAGGGATGATTTTTCAAAAACGTTGGAACATGTGTTTCTCTATTTCCTACCAAAAGCCTTAATATGATTTTTCAGATCCCTAACTTGAGGAATGATAGATTTCCCATACAAATATTGAACTCTTATTTGACCCCTTTTAAAGTTGTGTTTTGAGAAAAAAGATAGCCTATGTCCTTCGCCAGGATATTATCTATTCCCTTACCAAATTTCATTACAATCCGTTCAGCCGTTTAGTCGTGAAGAGGTAACAAACAAACAAACAGAGTTACTTTCGCATTTATAGTATTAGTATGGATATATATTAGAGATTTATGTTACTATAATGTCACTATTACACTCCCATTACCTGTACTATCTAACATAACCAGTCATATCTATCTAAAGTACAGTACACCAACATACAGTATTTTACATTATAAACTTTCTTTTTTTTGCTACATGTATTCTACATTACTTTTTAAATAAAAATTAAACCGCCTTCAAAAAAACCCAGACACAACTAAAAAGCAAAAAATAATTGGTTACATTTAAATCAATTAGTTATATGCAATTTAAATCAATTATTTTTGGAGTCGGTGCCGGTGTTGTTTTCTTTACTTTTAGATTTATAAAAACCAAGTCTGGATCTATTTTATATTTTTTTGTATGCCTGATTATTCTGTTTTTTCCATGTTTTGGCTGGCACCGACTCCAAATAATTGATTTAAATTGCATATAACTAATTGATTTAAATGTAACCAATTATTTTTTGCTTTTTAGTTGTGTCTGGGTTTTTTTGAAGGCGGTTTAATTTTTATTTAAAAAGTAATAATTTATTTTTTGCTTTTTAGTGGTAAATTATATAAAATTGGTTAAAAGCTGCTGAAGATATTAGAATTTACGTGTATTTTAATTTTATCACCCCCCTCCCTCACCCCCACCCCTTTTACCCTCTCTCACTGAAACTTAACTTTTATAATGAACGTAATGCAAAAAGAACCACTGGAATACTACTTAATTTTAAGGAGTTACCCTCTCCAGCTCCGAAGATATTCATCAGATCTTCACCATATTTTTATGGGACCAAATGACAAGCACCAGCTTTCAATCAAAGAAAGAATGGTCGAAATCGGTTCACACAGTACAGAGAAACGAGGTAACAAACATAAAAAAAAAAAAAGCAACATACAGTCGAATTGAGAACCTCCTCCTTTTTTTGAAGTCGGTTAAAAACATAAACGCTAATCACTTTTCTGTTTTCTGTTATTAGTAAATACTCAATGTAGTAAGTAGCATACATACAAAAGAGTATCATTATTAATTTAAGAACAAATATTATTGTGTCATTGTCATTAAATTTTAACACTAACTATCTATCTATCACACCTAGTTTATTTATTTAATTATTTATCTATACATATAATAATATTTATTCATGCCTAACTTCCTTCCTTCATTCATACATTCACAACATGTTATATGTATTCGACGACTGTTCACTTTGATTTGATTGTATTTATGTGTAAGTATGTAACTTTAATTGTGTAAAATGTCCAGTATCCAGGTTAGATTGTACATTGTATTATTTATTGTATTAGATTGTATGTTGCTTTTTATTATGAAGCCACAAAGGTATATGAGATATATAGATGAGTGCATTTCTTTCTTTCTTTCTTTCTTTCATATAAGTTTAATAATACATTTTATATCAGAGTTGTTACTCACTTTTTGATTCCATTTCCATGTTACCACCATTTAGGTGATTCTGTATTATCCTGTATTTATATATATACAAAGGTGCAAATCCACAATTGGGATTTTCATTTCATTTGTCTATTGTCTACCTCATGGAATTCAAACCTGGAACAGAATTAATAAAAAATTATATTTATTATTATATAATACATATATTTTATATATACCTATTTACCTCTTGTCTGTGTGCCCGTTAAAGACTAAAATACAATCAAGTTATTCATTAGTGGGTCTAATCTAGTTAGTATAGTTATTTTGTCAGATTATAATATTATGATTAGGTTTATTAAGTATATTATCATTCAACCATTGAATGTTACAAGTACTTTAGAAACTATATTAATTATGAACCACTTTATTATAGTGGTAAGTTACCTAAATAAAATATAAGTGGAAACAAACACTTCATGGCCGTTATAAGTTTAATAATACATTTTATTTCAGAGTTGTTACTCACTTTTTGATTCCTCCATTTCATTTCATTTCATTTCATTTGTCTATTGTCCAGCTCATGGATTTGAAACCTGGAAAACAGTAATAATAAAAATACCTATTAGGTATAGAAATTGCTCACATAAGCCTTCTTAGGTTAGCTTATTTAGCTATAATAATATAATTAGGTAGAAAATCGTGTGTGTCACACATAACACGTCATTTATGAGTACCAACAATTTTCTTACCTCTATTTTATTAATAAATAGCCATTTATATTAAATCAAACTCAACTCAACGTTACATTGTATCAATGGCCAGGATATTTTGTTAATAATATACATAATTACACAAACAATTAAGTAAATACGCGCACGCGGCACATGGCGGACATTTTGTTTTGTTTTTATTTTTTTTAATTTTGTGTGTAATGGTAACACAATTGTACAGCTAATGTATATGTCCGTATTATTATCCGAGACACGGGGTTGCCGTACATAATTTAACAATTTAATTTCACTTCATATCTACTTTAGTGTTCAAAAAGGTAAATTAGTATTTAATTACTGAACTGATGATATATATATATATAAAAGTAAGTAAACGCGTACCTGTAAAAATTGTACTGTGTAAAATATTTATATTTTATTATTCAACTGTGTCTCTATTACATCTACAGCTATTTTGAATTTTGAATTTTGAATTACATTAATGACAATAGATAATAATATAATATTATGTGTTCACAGTTTATTATGAAAATTATAATTAATATAAATCATTATAATATTGTGCAACAGCGCCATCTTTGATATTTAGCTGGCGTCGCGTCGTTAGATTACATTAGAACATTCATTTATTGTCAACATGTCAATTAAAACATTATGAACTACGTACGAAATAAGAAAGATGTCACTGAAATACAATATAATCCTTAATATATATTTCCTTCAAAAATGTTGGTTGTTTTTTTATATTTCATAATTCATAATTTATAACTTGTAATTATACTTATATTTTGTGTATAATCTAAGAATTATAACTTATAAATACTGTTATTTTATGTTATTGATTGTTTATGTTTTTTTTTTAATTGACTATTACTAAAGGAAATGGACAAAAAAGTACATTCCATGTACAGAGAGATACACAGTAAGTTATATTGTATAATAAAAATTGAAAAATGAATTAATGCGTAGTTTTCAATCTCTCTGAACTTGTCAGTTTTTATTTCTTAATATAAGTAATGCTATATGAATTCAAAGTTCCGTTTGTCAACTTCGGCCATGATGGACCATAGAAAAAGATAAATATATAATATGGACTTTCCGGACCACGCATACTACTTGTAGGTAGTGGTAAGTGATATGGACGACAAATGCTCTTAGGTACATTTTATTCATACGAAACTGTCTTCATTGGTATATGTTGCATTTAATAAAATTATCTTTTCATAAATGTTGATGCGTTAAATAGTATTTTTTAAATATTTCACACAAAAACATAATTCGTTTACTTTTTTTATTCTATTCTTTATTTATCTATGTCAATTTAACGTAAGACTAGGCAGCATGGTCGATTGACTATAGCCTGTCCTTTGTACGAATAAAAAAAATATCTGATTTGGATTGATTTAACAAGATGAAACAAGCGCGTTCATACTTTGGTGAAATTATGATCCTTGGTAGGGATGTGAACATATTAGGGATATGGAATGGTATATATTATGTTGTTCAAGTGTGTCCAGAACTGGAACACTCCGAAGAAATTATATCACGGGTTGGTGGAAATAATCCTTATTTATTAAGAGGACTTATTAAATCTCGTCATGTTTCCAGAGAATTTACTTTAGGTATCTATGTTTTATTTGCCACTGAACATTATAGTGATTCTGTCTCGGAAGCTATTTTAGGTTAAGTAAGTACTATTGTAATTTATTGTCATCTGGTACCTTGGTTGGGAAAGACACCAAAACAATATATATTTAGCTCCAGCAGGATTTTTAGACAGTATTGTAATAAGAACTGAAGAATATTAAAATAATAATAATAATATCCTGGGACATTATTCAGACAGCCATCTGAAATCTATGCTTGAATTTGTTTTCTCTAATAAATAAATAAATAAATAATTATTTATACTATTTTGTGTTTTCCTATTTGCACCCTTTAGTTTAACATTTTAATTAGAAACAGTACTACAAGTACACTATGTGACTATGTAAAAAAATATTAATTATCACCATTAGTCAAGCTAATGTAAATGCTAATGTAAATGCTAATGTTTGAAGAATACTTAGATAAACTACTGTTATCTGTGTCAATATTTAATAAATAAAATGCTAATGTTTTAGCAAGATCTTTCTTATATACATAAGGCAGATACATAGTATCTTTTGTTAATTTAAATTTCTTAATAAAAACATTTGTATCAAAATAGGAAATAGCCAGATTATAACAAGAAATGTTGTACATTAACATGTTCATGTCATAATGTGCCTGTTTTGTTCTTTAGTCAAAATATTCGAGTATGGAAAGGCACATAGAATACATTTATTTATTGTTATTATAGAATTAAATTTGATCATTGTATTCACCATATTTAAGATGTCATTTTTATTTATAGACAGGCTGTCTCCAAGTAATATCAACATAGTTATGTCATGATTTATTATTTTGGCAAATTAAATTAACTTTTTGATTAATATAATCAATACTAGCTCCGGGTGAACATATATTTAAAAGCGATTGCTGTGTATACTGATTCAACAAGGTACCTAGGCCTAATCCTAGTTTGTCTGTAATAATGTAATGTTTGTGAGTGTTTCTTTTCGATGCATTATAACTAGGCTCCTGTACAATGACATTACTAACATCTGAACTTGTTAAATTTAACAGTGCACTGCTGTTCAGTGTATTTTATCACCAAGTTCTTTGAGATTATTATGTATAGTGGTTTAAGTTTAAGTTTTTCTATGCTTGAATTTGTTTTCTCTAATAAATAAATAATTATCTATACTATTTTGTGTTTTCCTATACCTAAAAACCATATTAGTTAACTGAAATAATTCACAATTGTTCGCTATTTTAAAGCGCCTTATGTTTTTTAATAGCAAAAACATATTCTATACACTTATCGCTAGCTATCTGATTAAAAGGTTTGATGAAACTGTTTACGCTCTAGTATTTTATCACCAAGTTCTTTGAGATTTTTATGTATAGCAGTTTAATGTGCCAATATTCACGAATATAAAACACCAAAAATCATTGGTGTACACTAACTAAATTTAATAACTATGCCAACGCCCATACAAAAGTTGTTCATGTCCTTTTTGGGTTTGATTATTTACTGATAATTATTTTTGTAGTTAAATTATTATATTATTATTGCATTTTCTATTCTTCTTGATTTTAAATTATTTCATTAATAAATTCTTAAGTTGTTCATAACTTCGCATGCTGTGGTCATATGTAATTGTAATTATTTTGTATTCGGTTTTGTTAGTGTACATTACGTTGATGACCCTATAAATATTGTTATTGTAGGTATATGAAAAATTAACTAACGTTCACCGCGACGTGATTATGTTATTATAGTTTAAACAATATCCAATTTAAAGGCAGATAGTTGCATAAAAATAATAATTCTACACTACAGATCTACAAGATAATTAATTTTGTTAGTGCATAGTAGAAATTATTAGCTCAGTGGTAATGCGCTGTGATTAGAAGTCGTGACACCTGAGTTCAAATCCCCACTGTACATGCAGTCTGTTTTTGAATGTTTTTTTTTGTTTTTGTATTTTATAATTTATTTGGCGTTATAATATGAGTACTCGTGACATTGCAAAACAGAAGTTCACGCGAGAGTGACGTGTGATAAAGTAATACGGCAATTGTACTGTAATATTAATGGTTGAAATTGTTGTTTTCTGGCAATTTTATATTATTATTTCTTGTCAAATATTGTGTTGTGCGCAGAGGGGGTGAGTTGCATTAATTTTATAAGATTAGGATATTAGTGTTTGAGAGTGCCTATTTATAATTATGAGACATTTACATTGTTGTAGCTTAAAGAACTGCCCCTTTGAATTTGGCACACTTCTTCACACCTGTGACATCGGGTTAGCCGTGGTTTGGTTTTGGCAGGGTTCCGGATTGCTAGATAGACAAAAACCCTCCTGGCGTCCAAGATTAGATTAATTTAGATGATAAGTAGATTAGATGATAAGTATATTAGAATTAATTTAGATGATAAGTTGTTCAGCTCCACATTGGTCATAGTTAATAAAATATTTTAGCAAGCTATTTTGAGTTTACATCAACGACCCGTAACAATGTGAATAATAATAATAATAATAAAATTATTATAATATGTTGATTATGTATAGTTTAGCCT
>HG992170.1:5558282-5600782 GCA_905220505.1 Laothoe populi
GCCCTGCGACCGCGCACGCAGGAGGACAGGCCAAAGGCGGCGCCGCGCCCTTCCACCACCACCACCATGGAACAGCCAATCTTCGTCGAGGAGGAGGAGCCTGAGCCTGCAGCCCCTGCCGCGCAGCCAATCGTAGTGGCTGTGGCCTCAACTGTGGACAACTCTGGCAAACTTGGCGCTGCCTCCAAGCGGGAGCTTCTGGAGCGAGCACACAACGCCTTGACGGACGTGAGCGATATCGCCAACGGGTCAGTCTCAGAGAGGAAATCTAAGCTAAATAGCAGCGACAGAGCAATAGTGAACAAACGGGTTCTGGAAATAATAGCAGTTGTGGCTACCCTGGAGCTGATGCTGGGCGATGCTGAGCGGGAGGCGACTAACGCAGCGATTAGATGCACATCCCTCGAGCTCCAGCTGGCAGCCAAAGGCCGGGAATCGACCACTATGTCCGCCATTGAGGCCAAGCTCGACAACATAGCGACTCCACAGGGGAGCGGCTGCCCCTCGGCCCCATCATTTGCGCAAGTCCTGCGAACTAGGACCGCAGTGGTCCCCATGCCCATGCCAGGTGGCCCTGTCTTGGCTGTTTATCCGTCGGAGACTGGACAGGAGCTGCTCAAAACGGCGGAAGACACAAAGGCCGAAATTAAGAAGTCGGTAAACCCGAGGGCGGCCAACTTGCAGGTTGACCAGGTTCGGAAGATCGGCAACGCAGGCATCCTGGTCAGAACCGCAAACGAGGACGCAGCCAAACGGCTTCGGGATGCCATGCCAACTACCCTGCGGATCACCGAACCACGTCAGCGTATGCCCCAGGTGGCAATATACGGCATCAGCGGCGATCCCGACAAGGACCAGCTAATCATGGCCATACACGAGCAAAATATGGCTGAATCGGACGAGTGGCCCCTTGAGCGTCTTACCAAGGAGGGCAGGGTGGCCTTCAAGAAGGGGAGAAAGGGAGGAGGATCGACCACGGCGGTTTTGGAGTGCTCACCGGACCTGCGCGCGACACTGGTGGACCGGGGCAGGCTTTACATCGGGTGGGATGTCTGCAGGGTGGCCGACTACGTTGAGGTCACGTGCTGCAACAAGTGCCAGCTCTACGGACACCCAGAGAAGTACTGCCGTGCCCCGGAAGTGGTGTGTGGGCGATGCGGAGCCAACGGTCACAGATCCGCGGACTGCAAGGCAGAGACTGCGCGCTGCGCTACGTGCGCGAAATTTGGACGAAAGGAGGCAGGAAGCCACGCAACCGCTTCTAGAGACTGCCCAGCAAGGCAACATGCGGTGGAGCGGTCAATCGCGGCCACAAAATACATCCTCGGTTGACGCGAGCATCACTGCTACATCTGGCGCGCCGTGGATGCGTTAGCCTCGACGCTGCGGAGATAGAGACAGCAAGCCCCAGAAAGGGGAGAGTGCAAAAGGGACAAGGACGTAGATATAATTTGTAGGGTGTCCGTCAAACCTCACGCGGCGGAGTGCACACTGTTTTACAGACGCAGTTCCGCGTGAGTGACACCCATGCTTTGGCCCCATATAATCGTAAGATTGGTTGGGCCATGGGAGGTTGGAGGGTTTGTCCCTATCTACTATCTAGCGAAACCACAGCCAAGGGAACGGGCTTGGGAGAATCAGCGGGGAAAGAAGACCCTGTTGAGCTTGACTCTAGTCTGGCATTGTAAGGAGACATGAGAGGTGTAGCATAAGTGGGAGATCGTTCGCGATCGTCGCTGAAAAACCACTACTTTCATTGTTTCATTACTTACTCGGTTGGGCGGAAGCGGTGCGCGGTCGATTATATCGGCGGGCGCACGGTGTTTCGTTCCAAGCGTGTTAGAGTGGCGCGGCGGTGGCAACGCCGTCGTGCCGTACAACTCCCGCGTGATCCGGTTCGAGGACACTGCCAGGCGGGGAGTTTGACTGGGGCGGTACATCTGTCAAAGAATAACGCAGGTGTCCTAAGGCCAGCTCAGCGAGGACAGAAACCTCGCGTGGAGCAAAAGGGCAAAAGCTGGCTTGATCCAGATGTTCAGTACGCATAGGGACTGCGAAAGCACGGCCTATCGATCCTTTAGTATAAAGAGTTTTTAGCAAGAGGTGCCAGAAAAGTTACCACAGGGATAACTGGCTTGTGGCAGCCAAGCGTTCATAGCGACGTTGCTTTTTGATCCTTCGATGTCGGCTCTTCCTATCATTGCGAAGCAAAATTCGCCAAGCGTTGGATTGTTCACCCATCAAAAGGGAACGTGAGCTGGGTTTAGACCGTCGTGAGACAGGTTAGTTTTACCCTACTGATGGCTTGTCGTTGCGATAGTAATACTGCTCAGTACGAGAGGAACCGCAGTTTCGGACATTTGGTTCATGCACTCGGCCGAGCGGCCGGTGGTGCGAAGCTACCATCCGCGGGATTATGCCTGAACGCCTCTAAGGCCGAAGCCAGCCTAGCCGAATCCGGCAAGGATATGCTCACTGTGGAGCTCCGAGAGTCGGGAGGCTCTAAACAATGTGACTTTACTAGTCGCGCTTCACCACGTGAGGTGCGACGTCGAAGCCCATTTGGATCGCGGAGATCGGTGCTAACGGTTTAACACGTGCATCACGGCTCCGAAGGTCCACATTTACCTCAGTTCGATGTCGGGGCTCGGAATAGTCTGTAGACGACTTCCGTTCCTGGCGGGGTGTTGTGCTCGGTAGAGCAGCGTCGTGCTGCGATCTGTTGAGACTCAGCCCTACGCCAGGTGATTCGTCCGAGGACGATGATGATATTCGATTCGATCGTGTAATGTGCGCATTTGCGTTGCGTAAGTTAGTCAACAACACGCGATTGTTTTTTTTTTTTTTCATAACGGGAACGTTTAGATAGAATCTGCTGCTGCAGCAACTGCAACAACAACAACAATTACACACGCATATTATATAATATAATTAATTAACACACAAACTCAAAAACCAAAATTGAATCTCGAATTATTTATACTAGTATAAATTCATTACGTGAACTTTCTCAAATACATACAACCAAAATTGAATCTCGAATGATTTATACTAATATAAATTCATTACGTGAACTTTCTCAAATACATACACCAAAATTGAATTTCGAATTATTTATACTAGTATAAATTCATTACGCGAACTTTCTCAAATACATTGCTTTTTGATCTTTCGATGTCGGCTCTTGCTATCATTGCGAAGCAAAATTCGCCAAGCGTTGGATTTGAACTTTCTCAAATACATTTCAAATATTTCATCTGTCTCCCCGCGGCTTGCCCGCACGCGCATCCTGCCACGGTTCATTTCGTTATTAAGCGATTTTTTAATTTTTATTGTTAAATGTATGTAATTAGATTAATAGAAAATATAATTCACGACCCATGTATTGTTAGTAACTATAAAAGGCAAAAGATTACAGTCATTTTGCATTTAAAGAAAATCAAAATAAAAAATTAAAAATCATTACGCGAACGTTCAATTTTACCTTTTCGCTCGGCGGACGTGACGACTGCATAGGGGGGGGGGGGGGGGGGGGGGGGGGGGGGGGTGTTTGTGTTGTTTGTTTATTTATGTGTGACGAGGGTGAAGGGAAGGGGAAGGGAAAGGTTGATAATAATTATATTCTTTTTACACACATTATATTTTTTTTCTTTTCTATATTTATACTTATTATTATTTATTATTGTTGTTGTCGTTGTGAATACAATACAATGATAATATTATATCAACTATCTTTCGTCGCAGCAGCTCTGGTGAATCTGCTCTGATGCTGCCGGTGAAGCCACCTGACCTGATGCTGGAACATGTAATTTTGTTATGTTTATTAACTTATTATTTTATCTATACATACATACGTATATAAACTAGCTGTTGATCGCGGCTCCGCCCGCGTGAAGGTTATTTTCGGGAGCAGAAGTATACAATCTGCCTCGGTGGCGTAGTTGTAATTGCGCATGCGTTACGATTGCTGTGCTGAGGTCTCGGGTTCGATCCCCGGGTCGGGTAAAGTGATATTGGGTTTTTCTACCTAGAAATACTCAGTATATTAACCCGGAGTCTGGAATGGTGCCCGGTGTGGCGATAGGCTCGCCCCCTATCACAATATGGGACCGAAATTCGGCGAAAAGTGGGTGTACTGGTTACACCTCTGCCTACCCCTTAGGGGATTACAGGCGTGAGTGAATATGTATGTATATGTATGTATGTAAGTATACAATCCAAGGAGTTGTCCTCTGCACTGAGGCACCTGTAGCGATTGTCCAGCCTCTCAGTTGTTGTGCCTGAATCTTGGATTGCATCTAAAGAATACCTCATAAGTTTAACCTCACTTTGCCCCTTTCAGGGATGATTTTTCAAAAACGTTGGAACATGTGTTTCTCTATTTCCTACCAAAAGCCTTAATATGATTTTTCAGATCCCTAACTTGAGGAATGATAGATTTCCCATACAAATATTGAACTCTTATTTGACCCCTTTTAAAGTTGTGTTTTGAGAAAAAAGATAGCCTATGTCCTTCGCCAGGATATTATCTATTCCCTTACCAAATTTCATTACAATCCGTTCAGCCGTTTAGTCGTGAAGAGGTAACAAACAAACAAACAGAGTTACTTTCGCATTTATAGTATTAGTATGGATATATATTAGAGATTTATGTTACTATAATGTCACTATTACACTCCCATTACCTGTACTATCTAACATAACCAGTCATATCTATCTAAAGTACAGTACACCAACATACAGTATTTTACATTATAAACTTTCTTTTTTTTGCTACATGTATTCTACATTACTTTTTAAATAAAAATTAAACCGCCTTCAAAAAAACCCAGACACAACTAAAAAGCAAAAAATAATTGGTTACATTTAAATCAATTAGTTATATGCAATTTAAATCAATTATTTTTGGAGTCGGTGCCGGTGTTGTTTTCTTTACTTTTAGATTTATAAAAACCAAGTCTGGATGTACAGTGCAAGCATGTACATTTTCATGTGTAAGCACTTTACACGCGTCGCGCGGCCACATAAATAAATCAATATTAGTTCGTATCAAACCACTATCACGCACGGACTCATTCATCAATTATCATACAATTATAAATAAAAGTTATATCAAACATAACTGCATATCAATCAAACATCATATTATCACACTAAGTGTACGGGAACACACCGTACATTTTGGTCCTTCGAGCTATCGTGAAGGCGGGATCAATTTACGTGCGAAGAAAAGTGACGTGCTTGTTCCTGCAGCCACGACCAACCCCTGTGGAGACAAACCCACAGAAATCAACAACTGAAGAGTAACATCATCGCAGAGGTTTTGTAATACTGTTCGCGATAGCGAGTCGGTTCAGTTGGCTTCCCAGAAGCGGGTCTCACCAGCTGGATTGAGAAGGCGCACATATCGTGGATATACGGAACCTACAACCAATTTACTATCAACTAAAATCATGTCTATCATGGAAGATCTTTTGGCCAATCAAGAGCAGCTACAGACCGCTCTGGAGCAGCTGTATAGAAATTTCAAAAAGGATCCAAGTGATCGTAAGACTTCCGTTTACATCAGGAAACGTTTGCAAACTCTGGACGCCTACTGGGAAGAATTTCAAGCGAATCACATGAAACTGTGCGAGTTTGATGACCGGGGATACACATACTTCTCAGAAAATATGTATCACAAAACAATGAAATTTTACCATCAAGTCAAAGAATCTATTCAGCAATACAAAGGTTCTGAGAGTGATACAAAAAGAGATCAGTCTTCATTACACCCTTCAGTTCAGGTATCAGATTTTCAAAATCAAGATACATCTGATAAGAAATATTTAGAGTGCGAGCAAGAAAAACCAATCAACGATCATTCTGAAGGAACATCAACCACAATCGGCAAGTTAGTATCTCAGGGCAACCCAAGTAAGCTGGAGGAAATGTATCGCAAACAAAAGAGCAATTTTAAAGCACTATCTCGCGCTATTGCGAACATCGATTTAGAAAGCATTTCCGAAAGATGGGAATATCAAGACGCACTGAAGACGATTGAAGCCAGATGGACAGCTATCGATGCTCTACACTGGGAAATCGATAGTGAATCGTTTGAGGAAGATGCAGAATACGAGCAGAATTACAGCAGGTACGAGAAGTTATATATCAGCGTGAAAAAATCTATCAACACCAGCATGTGGTCAGTCACACACACAGAAGATTGTACGCCAAAAACGGATATTCCAATATTTTCAGGCAACTTCCACAAATGGATTTCATTCAAGGATTTATTTACTGAGGCAATCCATAACAAGAAATCAATATCAGCTGCACAAAAAATGCAATGCCTAAAAAGCAAATTAAGAGGAGAAGCGGAACGGCTTATTCAACACTTGAAGATCAGTTCAAACAACTATCAAATTTGCTGGGATATCTTGAACCACCGGTATAACAACAACAAGCTGATATTCAACTCACATATAAGCATACTTCTATCGCTACATACCATGCAACAACAGTCATTTAGTCAAATTAAAAATATATTTGACACCACCAATGAATGCTTAAATGCGATAAAAAGTCTTGGTGTGGATATATCAACGTGGGACCCATTAATTGTTTATTTGCTCACGCAAAAATTAGATTCCCAAACGCATACCGAATACAATGACTTTATTCAAAACCCAAAAGAATTGCCAACGTTAGCAGATTTCTTAGGATTTTTAGAAAACAAATACATATCGCTCGAATCATCACAGCGTAAGCCCGGATCAAAACCAATCACATATAATGAAAAACATGGTTCCCTTCAGCCTAAGAAAAAACCATTTTATAACAAAATGCATAACTCAAGTACCAGCAAATATGAAACAAATACACCATTTATGCCGAGTTCGACAATCAAAAGTTTTGCAACGAAAACGCAAATTTGCCCACTTTGCAAAGATAGCCACGGATTATTCCACTGTAAAACATTTTTGGACGCTAACCCTGAAACAAAAAGAAACACTATCAAGAAATTAAATTTGTGTATAAATTGCCTATATGACCATAAGGATAAGGCTTGTTTTTCACAAGCAAAATGTCGTGTCTGTTTAGGTCATCATAATACTTTACTACACGACACATTTCAAACAACAGCGGAATCAAGTAATACGAGCGCGTCGAAAAGGGCAACGCTCTTACACGAACAGCGAAAAAATGTGACACATATTTCAAATCAAAACATGACAGAAACTCTCCTAGCAACAGCGTTGGTTCAAATCAAGGGAACAAACAAAAATTTCATAATGAGAGCACTTATTGATCAAGGCTCACAAGTGTCACTTATCTCGGAAAATGCTGCTCAACTGCTGGGTATTCCACGAAAAGCATTCAGCGGCGCAATATTTGGCGTCGGCTCTAACCCAAACAACTGCAAGGGGATGCTTAACATCACAGCATCTTCATTACATACCAATTTCACATTCCAAGCTGATGTATTAATTATGAAGAATTTATTACACAATTTACCAAACCAAACATTCGTGAAACCTTCATGGAAATACCTGCAGACGATTCAGTTAGCTGACCCGGAATTCAACATTAGTCGCCCAGTCGACTTATTATTGGGCGCAGACGTGTATGCTGAGATTATCATGGCGGGCATCATCAAAGAAAACGAACGCCAACCAGTAGCACAACAAACTCAACTCGGCTGGATATTATGTGGAAATGTCCAGTCATATCAATGCAACGTAGTCCTCAACAACATAGAGGATATACAAAGATTCTGGACCATAGAGGATATAACAGAAAATGATACAAGCATGTCTTTGGAAGATCAACAGTGCATTCAGCAATATAACTCCGAAACATTCCGAAAAGATGATGGAAGATACGTGGTTCGATTACCGTTAAAACCTGGAATTGATAAAAATCTCGGCAAATCTAAACAAAAGGCAGTATCGCAGTTTTATAGTTTGGAAAGAAAATTTTCAACAAACAAACAAATCGCCGATCATTATAAATCATTTATACAAGAATATATTGTATTGGGTCATATGCGCGAGTGCGCGCGCGAATATTTGCCAGATTGCATTTTACCTCACCATTGTGTGTTACGAGCCGAGTCAACAACAACATCATTACGTGTTGTATTTAATGCGTCCGCAAAAACTTCAACAGGGTTCAGTTTAAACGATTTGATGTATCGTGGACCAAATTTGCAACAAGATTTATTTAAACTTATTTTGAGATGGAGGCAATATGAATATGCGTTCACAGCGGATATTGAGAAGATGTTTAGACAGATTATCTGCAATGAAAAAGATCAACGTTATCAAAAAATTATATGGCGGCAATCACCAGACGAAGTCCTGCAAGAATACAAGCTTACTACCGTAACCTATGGTACCAAAGCGGCACCATTTCTCGCTATGATGACTCTTAAACGTCTAGCAGAAGATGAGCGATCAAGATATCCGACAGCATCACGGGTCCTGGAACAAGACTTTTACATGGATGACGTTCTAAGCGGCCATCACAGTCTGGAAGACACCATTCAATTGAAAAGAGACCTTACAAATTTGTTGAAGTCTGGAGGGTTCCACCTACGAAAATGGTCATCAAATAAACCAGAGATATTAGATGACAACGTTAACACCAATCAACAAGCATTTGAGTTTAGACACCAAGAATCAACCAAAACATTAGGTCTGCGCTGGCAACCCTATGAGGATCAATTTACATATCAAATCAAGATTGACACAGCAACGACCCCAGCCACTAAACGGTCATTACTATCAGAAATATCAAAATTGTTTGACCCATTAGGCTGGTTGTCTCCACTTTCCACTAAACTCAAGACATTATTTCAAGACGTCTGGAAAATGAATCTTAACTGGGATGATCAGCTACCTGAAAATATCAATGAAGAATGGCACAACATGAAAAAAGACCTACAAAATATAGATCAGATCAAGGTTCAAAGGTGGCTCGAAACCCACAAGTGCGACAACATAGAATTACATGGATTCTGTGATGCATCAATGAAGGCATATGCTTGCGTAATTTATTGCAGAATCATCCAATCCGATAATCATGAAAAACGGATACCCATCACTATTGTGGCTGGAAAGACAAGACTTGTGCCTGTGAATAAGACTGTTTCATTACCAAGATTGGAATTAAGCGCCGCAAGTTTATTATCTAAATTAATGAAAACAGTTCAAAACTGTTTATCGAGCAATCACAAAATCACTGTATATGGTTGGTCTGACTCTACGGCAGTCCTAGGTTGGCTCCAGGGGGACCCAAATCGGTGGAAACCGTTCGTGGCCAACCGAGTCAAGCAAATAACGGAAATCATACCAATAACTAGTTGGAACTACGTAAAATCAGCAGAAAATCCTGCCGATTGCGCAAGTCGCGGAATATCTGTGAACCAATTAAAGCTTCATCATCTATGGTGGAATGGACCTGAGTGGTTGGCAAATACCAAAATTATCAAACAAGGAACCCTATCAATTTATAACACTACAGAAGAAATGAGAAAATCGGCAAAAATAAATGTTACACTTAAACGCCAAGATGATGACATCGCATTAAATATATTATATAAATATAGCAATTTTAATCGTGCTACTCGAGTACTGGCTTGGACATTACGCGCTATTTCACCTATCAAAACAAAATTGAATTATTTAACAATCAACGAAATGAAAAGGGCGGAATATATATTAATCAAACAAGCACAACAAGTTGCATTTACGGAAGACATCACTAGTTTTCGAAAAAACAACCGAGTGGATTCAAACAGCAAGCTACACGGTCTCAACCCCTTCCTTGATCAAGACGGATTATTAAGAGTGGGAGGACGACTCAGAAACGCGAAGATCCCTAACAACATGAAACATCCAATTATCATACCCCATAGCAGTCATCTTACTAACTTGTTGATTGATCAAGGACATCAAATGACATATCATGGTGGAGCTCGCTTAACACTGGCTTGGTTAAGACAAAAATACTGGATCTTGGGAGGCAATCAAGCAGTGAAGAAGCACCTCAGGAGCTGTGTCAAATGCAGACGTCATGATCCCGTAAAACAAGATCAATTGATGGGCGACCTGCCTGCATCCCGTATAAATTTGACGAGGCCATTCTATCATACAGGAGTCGACTTCACAGGCTTTGTAGAAATTAAAACAAACAAAGGTCGAGGTGTGAAAACCACCAAAGGCTACATAGCTGTCTTCGTTTGCATGGCCACAAAGGCCGTGCATCCCGAGTTGGTTTCGGACCTCAGCTCTTCGTCATTCCTTGCGGCCCTACGACGAATGGCAGCGCGAAGAGGCATCCCCGCACACGTATACAGTGACAACGGTACGAACTTTATAGGAGCAAACCGAAAATTAAATGAAGGATTCATCGATCTCCAGCAAACCCTTGACAGTGACTTCTTTAACACAATCACAGACATGAAGATCACCTGGCATTTCAACGCTCCGTTATGGCCAAGCGCGGGAGGGCTATGGGAAGCAGCCGTCAAGAGTTTAAAATACCATCTAAAGAGAGTGATTGGCGAACAAAATCCTTAACAACTTAAAAATTATTCAAACTGCTGTAGTGGAAACTTTAACAAATATCTACCCCGACAAGTTCAACATGCACCTTTTGACACCAGAGCAACTTAGAAATGAACTCCGCATTATAAGTGGGCAGTTATCAAAGGATTTAACTATACCTATCAATATCATCGCTGAGACTGACTTGAAGCGAATATTTCATTTATTAAAGGTTAAGGCAAGAAACACGAAACAATATCTTATTTTCGAAGTAAGAATACCATTAGTGAGCCGAGACAGCTACGAGGTGTTCGAACTCATAGCGATTCCTAGACAAGTCGGCGAAGACATGGTCACCATAGTACCTGTTTCAAGCGTTCTCGCTATCAACATACAAAAGGACACTTACATACCGATGTCTTCGAATGAACTCCAGAAATGTCTTAGTTATGACTTAAAAGAGTTTATTTGCCGACTACAACATCCTATTCACCACATGACGTCGGACGAAAACCTCTGCTTTAAAGATCATACCTCCGATCGGTGTCAAGTTGAAACAAAAATATGCAGAGACATGTGGATAGAATTGAACGTAATAAATTCATATTTTTATTTTTGTTGCGGACAATGCCCTATCCGGATCATATGTGAGGATAATATTACAATTGAACGATTATGCAAGTCTGGAATAATAACAATAAGTGAAGGCTGTATAGTCAAAGGCGAGACATTTACTATTTATTCACATAAAATGTTATCAAATTCCATGAAAACTGAAGCAAGTATGGCCAACTTCGAGATTCCAGCGATTAATAACATCATTAATTTGTCTCTGCCGCTGATCAACAATACAGACGAGAGTGATGAAACCATTGAACGACAACAAAGCCTAGACTTAATCGAAGAAGATATCAAGAAGATCAAGACTAGCGAGTCACCCTTACTGTCTGACGGAATCACGTCTCATGACATTCACCACTATGTCGTAATCTATGCAATAGTGGCAGTCGTGGGACTGTTCGGAATAATCTACTTGTGGCGTCGCACTGTGAAAAAAGGAGTACGTTTGGACCAGAGTGAACCTTGTGTACACTATTCTACAGCAGCCGAGCGCCCGGCGGTGCCTCCTCGTTCACAAAATCATCCCAGTAATTCGCACAGAGTGGATCGAACAACGTCACCAGTTATACGAAAACATTTTAGCCTTACTTAAGCTTTTTCTGTATTGCTTTTTATTTTTGTAAATGCTTATAGTTTTTGTATTTTATGTAATTCACTATCACTCATCCCATCACATCATCTCGTGCCTCGGAGCATGTACAGTGCAAGCATGTACATTTTCATGTGTAAGCACTTTACACGCGTCGCGCGGCCACATAAATAAATCAATATTAGTTCGTATCAAACCACTATCACGCACGGACTCATTCATCAATTATCATACAATTATAAATAAAAGTTATATCAAACATAACTGCATATCAATCAAACATCATATTATCACACTAAGTGTACGGGAACACACCGTACACTGGATCTATTTTATATTTTTTTGTATGCCTGATTATTCTGTTTTTTCCATGTTTTGGCTGGCACCGACTCCAAATAATTGATTTAAATTGCATATAACTAATTGATTTAAATGTAACCAATTATTTTTTGCTTTTTAGTTGTGTCTGGGTTTTTTTGAAGGCGGTTTAATTTTTATTTAAAAAGTAATAATTTATTTTTTGCTTTTTAGTGGTAAATTATATAAAATTGGTTAAAAGCTGCTGAAGATATTAGAATTTACGTGTATTTTAATTTTATCACCCCCCTCCCTCACCCCCACCCCTTTTACCCTCTCTCACTGAAACTTAACTTTTATAATGAACGTAATGCAAAAAGAACCACTGGAATACTACTTAATTTTAAGGAGTTACCCTCTCCAGCTCCGAAGATATTCATCAGATCTTCACCATATTTTTATGGGACCAAATGACAAGCACCAGCTTTCAATCAAAGAAAGAATGGTCGAAATCGGTTCACACAGTACAGAGAAACGAGGTAACAAACATAAAAAAAAAAAAAGCAACATACAGTCGAATTGAGAACCTCCTCCTTTTTTTGAAGTCGGTTAAAAACATAAACGCTAATCACTTTTCTGTTTTCTGTTATTAGTAAATACTCAATGTAGTAAGTAGCATACATACAAAAGAGTATCATTATTAATTTAAGAACAAATATTATTGTGTCATTGTCATTAAATTTTAACACTAACTATCTATCTATCACACCTAGTTTATTTATTTAATTATTTATCTATACATATAATAATATTTATTCATGCCTAACTTCCTTCCTTCATTCATACATTCACAACATGTTATATGTATTCGACGACTGTTCACTTTGATTTGATTGTATTTATGTGTAAGTATGTAACTTTAATTGTGTAAAATGTCCAGTATCCAGGTTAGATTGTACATTGTATTATTTATTGTATTAGATTGTATGTTGCTTTTTATTATGAAGCCACAAAGGTATATGAGATATATAGATGAGTGCATTTCTTTCTTTCTTTCTTTCTTTCATATAAGTTTAATAATACATTTTATATCAGAGTTGTTACTCACTTTTTGATTCCATTTCCATGTTACCACCATTTAGGTGATTCTGTATTATCCTGTATTTATATATATACAAAGGTGCAAATCCACAATTGGGATTTTCATTTCATTTGTCTATTGTCTACCTCATGGAATTCAAACCTGGAACAGAATTAATAAAAAATTATATTTATTATTATATAATACATATATTTTATATATACCTATTTACCTCTTGTCTGTGTGCCCGTTAAAGACTAAAATACAATCAAGTTATTCATTAGTGGGTCTAATCTAGTTAGTATAGTTATTTTGTCAGATTATAATATTATGATTAGGTTTATTAAGTATATTATCATTCAACCATTGAATGTTACAAGTACTTTAGAAACTATATTAATTATGAACCACTTTATTATAGTGGTAAGTTACCTAAATAAAATATAAGTGGAAACAAACACTTCATGGCCGTTATAAGTTTAATAATACATTTTATTTCAGAGTTGTTACTCACTTTTTGATTCCTCCATTTCATTTCATTTCATTTCATTTGTCTATTGTCCAGCTCATGGATTTGAAACCTGGAAAACAGTAATAATAAAAATACCTATTAGGTATAGAAATTGCTCACATAAGCCTTCTTAGGTTAGCTTATTTAGCTATAATAATATAATTAGGTAGAAAATCGTGTGTGTCACACATAACACGTCATTTATGAGTACCAACAATTTTCTTACCTCTATTTTATTAATAAATAGCCATTTATATTAAATCAAACTCAACTCAACGTTACATTGTATCAATGGCCAGGATATTTTGTTAATAATATACATAATTACACAAACAATTAAGTAAATACGCGCACGCGGCACATGGCGGACATTTTGTTTTGTTTTTATTTTTTTTAATTTTGTGTGTAATGGTAACACAATTGTACAGCTAATGTATATGTCCGTATTATTATCCGAGACACGGGGTTGCCGTACATAATTTAACAATTTAATTTCACTTCATATCTACTTTAGTGTTCAAAAAGGTAAATTAGTATTTAATTACTGAACTGATGATATATATATATATAAAAGTAAGTAAACGCGTACCTGTAAAAATTGTACTGTGTAAAATATTTATATTTTATTATTCAACTGTGTCTCTATTACATCTACAGCTATTTTGAATTTTGAATTTTGAATTACATTAATGACAATAGATAATAATATAATATTATGTGTTCACAGTTTATTATGAAAATTATAATTAATATAAATCATTATAATATTGTGCAACAGCGCCATCTTTGATATTTAGCTGGCGTCGCGTCGTTAGATTACATTAGAACATTCATTTATTGTCAACATGTCAATTAAAACATTATGAACTACGTACGAAATAAGAAAGATGTCACTGAAATACAATATAATCCTTAATATATATTTCCTTCAAAAATGTTGGTTGTTTTTTTATATTTCATAATTCATAATTTATAACTTGTAATTATACTTATATTTTGTGTATAATCTAAGAATTATAACTTATAAATACTGTTATTTTATGTTATTGATTGTTTATGTTTTTTTTTTAATTGACTATTACTAAAGGAAATGGACAAAAAAGTACATTCCATGTACAGAGAGATACACAGTAAGTTATATTGTATAATAAAAATTGAAAAATGAATTAATGCGTAGTTTTCAATCTCTCTGAACTTGTCAGTTTTTATTTCTTAATATAAGTAATGCTATATGAATTCAAAGTTCCGTTTGTCAACTTCGGCCATGATGGACCATAGAAAAAGATAAATATATAATATGGACTTTCCGGACCACGCATACTACTTGTAGGTAGTGGTAAGTGATATGGACGACAAATGCTCTTAGGTACATTTTATTCATACGAAACTGTCTTCATTGGTATATGTTGCATTTAATAAAATTATCTTTTCATAAATGTTGATGCGTTAAATAGTATTTTTTAAATATTTCACACAAAAACATAATTCGTTTACTTTTTTTATTCTATTCTTTATTTATCTATGTCAATTTAACGTAAGACTAGGCAGCATGGTCGATTGACTATAGCCTGTCCTTTGTACGAATAAAAAAAATATCTGATTTGGATTGATTTAACAAGATGAAACAAGCGCGTTCATACTTTGGTGAAATTATGATCCTTGGTAGGGATGTGAACATATTAGGGATATGGAATGGTATATATTATGTTGTTCAAGTGTGTCCAGAACTGGAACACTCCGAAGAAATTATATCACGGGTTGGTGGAAATAATCCTTATTTATTAAGAGGACTTATTAAATCTCGTCATGTTTCCAGAGAATTTACTTTAGGTATCTATGTTTTATTTGCCACTGAACATTATAGTGATTCTGTCTCGGAAGCTATTTTAGGTTAAGTAAGTACTATTGTAATTTATTGTCATCTGGTACCTTGGTTGGGAAAGACACCAAAACAATATATATTTAGCTCCAGCAGGATTTTTAGACAGTATTGTAATAAGAACTGAAGAATATTAAAATAATAATAATAATATCCTGGGACATTATTCAGACAGCCATCTGAAATCTATGCTTGAATTTGTTTTCTCTAATAAATAAATAAATAAATAATTATTTATACTATTTTGTGTTTTCCTATTTGCACCCTTTAGTTTAACATTTTAATTAGAAACAGTACTACAAGTACACTATGTGACTATGTAAAAAAATATTAATTATCACCATTAGTCAAGCTAATGTAAATGCTAATGTAAATGCTAATGTTTGAAGAATACTTAGATAAACTACTGTTATCTGTGTCAATATTTAATAAATAAAATGCTAATGTTTTAGCAAGATCTTTCTTATATACATAAGGCAGATACATAGTATCTTTTGTTAATTTAAATTTCTTAATAAAAACATTTGTATCAAAATAGGAAATAGCCAGATTATAACAAGAAATGTTGTACATTAACATGTTCATGTCATAATGTGCCTGTTTTGTTCTTTAGTCAAAATATTCGAGTATGGAAAGGCACATAGAATACATTTATTTATTGTTATTATAGAATTAAATTTGATCATTGTATTCACCATATTTAAGATGTCATTTTTATTTATAGACAGGCTGTCTCCAAGTAATATCAACATAGTTATGTCATGATTTATTATTTTGGCAAATTAAATTAACTTTTTGATTAATATAATCAATACTAGCTCCGGGTGAACATATATTTAAAAGCGATTGCTGTGTATACTGATTCAACAAGGTACCTAGGCCTAATCCTAGTTTGTCTGTAATAATGTAATGTTTGTGAGTGTTTCTTTTCGATGCATTATAACTAGGCTCCTGTACAATGACATTACTAACATCTGAACTTGTTAAATTTAACAGTGCACTGCTGTTCAGTGTATTTTATCACCAAGTTCTTTGAGATTATTATGTATAGTGGTTTAAGTTTAAGTTTTTCTATGCTTGAATTTGTTTTCTCTAATAAATAAATAATTATCTATACTATTTTGTGTTTTCCTATACCTAAAAACCATATTAGTTAACTGAAATAATTCACAATTGTTCGCTATTTTAAAGCGCCTTATGTTTTTTAATAGCAAAAACATATTCTATACACTTATCGCTAGCTATCTGATTAAAAGGTTTGATGAAACTGTTTACGCTCTAGTATTTTATCACCAAGTTCTTTGAGATTTTTATGTATAGCAGTTTAATGTGCCAATATTCACGAATATAAAACACCAAAAATCATTGGTGTACACTAACTAAATTTAATAACTATGCCAACGCCCATACAAAAGTTGTTCATGTCCTTTTTGGGTTTGATTATTTACTGATAATTATTTTTGTAGTTAAATTATTATATTATTATTGCATTTTCTATTCTTCTTGATTTTAAATTATTTCATTAATAAATTCTTAAGTTGTTCATAACTTCGCATGCTGTGGTCATATGTAATTGTAATTATTTTGTATTCGGTTTTGTTAGTGTACATTACGTTGATGACCCTATAAATATTGTTATTGTAGGTATATGAAAAATTAACTAACGTTCACCGCGACGTGATTATGTTATTATAGTTTAAACAATATCCAATTTAAAGGCAGATAGTTGCATAAAAATAATAATTCTACACTACAGATCTACAAGATAATTAATTTTGTTAGTGCATAGTAGAAATTATTAGCTCAGTGGTAATGCGCTGTGATTAGAAGTCGTGACACCTGAGTTCAAATCCCCACTGTACATGCAGTCTGTTTTTGAATGTTTTTTTTTGTTTTTGTATTTTATAATTTATTTGGCGTTATAATATGAGTACTCGTGACATTGCAAAACAGAAGTTCACGCGAGAGTGACGTGTGATAAAGTAATACGGCAATTGTACTGTAATATTAATGGTTGAAATTGTTGTTTTCTGGCAATTTTATATTATTATTTCTTGTCAAATATTGTGTTGTGCGCAGAGGGGGTGAGTTGCATTAATTTTATAAGATTAGGATATTAGTGTTTGAGAGTGCCTATTTATAATTATGAGACATTTACATTGTTGTAGCTTAAAGAACTGCCCCTTTGAATTTGGCACACTTCTTCACACCTGTGACATCGGGTTAGCCGTGGTTTGGTTTTGGCAGGGTTCCGGATTGCTAGATAGACAAAAACCCTCCTGGCGTCCAAGATTAGATTAATTTAGATGATAAGTAGATTAGATGATAAGTATATTAGAATTAATTTAGATGATAAGTTGTTCAGCTCCACATTGGTCATAGTTAATAAAATATTTTAGCAAGCTATTTTGAGTTTACATCAACGACCCGTAACAATGTGAATAATAATAATAATAATAAAATTATTATAATATGTTGATTATGTATAGTTTAGCCTAGTTGGTTGCGGTACGGACTGCCAAGACGAAAGTCGTAGGTTCGAAACCCATGTGTCATACACCTCTGACTTTTCTAAAGTTATGTGTGTATTAAAATGTTAATTATCGCTTGCTTTAACGGTGAAGGAAAACATCGTGAGGAAACCTGCATACCTGAGAATTTTTCGATGGTATGAGAAGTCTGCCAACCCGCATTAGGCCAGCGTGGTGGACTAAGGCCTAACCCCTCTCGTTAGTAGAGGAGGCCCGTGCCCAGCAGTGGGATTTTATTATTGTTGTTGATATGATGATGTTGTTTGTTGATGATGTGATGTGATGTGATGTGATGTGATGTGATGTGATGTGATGTGATGTGATGTGATGTGATGTGATGTGATGTGATGTGATGTGATGTGATGTGATGTGATGTGATGTGATGTGATGTGATTTAATTTAATTTAATTTTATTGATATTTTATTATCATTTCATATATATTATGTATGTGCATGTACATATTTATTTATTCATTCATTCATATATTTTGTTCATCATTTTTATATTGTCAAGTGTCAAGTGATCATGTAAGTCCGCTGTCGCTCGCTGGTCACGCTTGCGCAGTTTCAACGTATATACGTGGCGAAGAGCCGCGGCAGAGATGCGACGTGCGCCGCGCGCATTATATATGATGTGCGCGGACGGGGACGGACGGCGGCTAGACTGCGGCGGCGGCGGCGAGACTGCGGCGGCGGCGGCGGCTAGACGATCGCTATTCGGCGCGAAGTGCTGTGAGTGTGTAGTGTGTGGGGGAGGGTGGTGTGATTCGAGTGTGCGTTGTTTATCATACTGTGTTTGTCTTCGATTTTGATCAAAGAAAACGCGCGGCGCGCACACACGACGACTGCGACCCCCGCGCCGCCACAAGTGGTGCTCGCTCATTCGTTTCGAAGATAAATTTTTTTTACAAACTCTGTGCGGAACTACGAAATCGAATGAAAATTCGCGTTTCGTCACTACAGTTCCTATATATATGTACAAAAATACGTATTATATACAGTATTAGTACTAATTTGTGCGTGTGCACGGCACACACACATACTATATTCCAAATGGACGAACGCATGTTCGAGTTGTATTCTGAAAACACCGCGCGTGATGAATTTTTTTTAGAAACACACGCATAGTGAGAAATGATTTTTTATGTCGCGTTTATAAGCGCGACGTATTGTGAATTTTGTCAAATCTCGGTGTTCATGAACGTTCGCCGTTGAATGACATAGATCGTTTGACGTTAGTGTGTTATAATAATACATATAAATATAGTGATATATATTTATATGTTTATAACACGTAAAAGGACAACACCCACACAACGCGTAAGCGAAGTGGTGGTGGTGGTGTTCGAGTTGAGAGAGAAACAACGAAACACCCTCCGTGATCGTGCTCAAATAATATTGTAACGATTCATCGGGGGCGATCTGTGTTCACCTCGACAACAAAAACACGAAACACAAAACACACACAGTTTGTGGCTCCCTGGTTGATCCTGCCAGTAGTTATATGCTTGTCTCAAAGATTAAGCCATGCATGTCTCAGTGCAAGCCGTATTAAGGCGATACCGCGAATGGCTCAATATATCAGTTTTGGTTCCTTAGATCTTACTCGGTTACTTGGATAACTGTGGTAATTCTAGAGCTAATACATGCAATCAGAACTCTGACCAGTGATGGGATGAGAGCTTTTATTAGATCAAAACCAATCGACGGAGGGCCTCGCGTCCGAAGTCGTTAATTTTGATGAATCTGGATAACTTTTGCCGATCGCATGGTCCAGTACCGGCGACGCATCTTTCAAATGTCTGCCTTATCAACTTTCGATGGTAGTTTCTGCGACTACCATGGTTGTCACGGGTAACGGGGAATCAGGGTTCGATTCCGGAGAGGGAGCCTGAGAAACGGCTACCACATCCAAGGAAGGCAGCAGGCGCGCAAATTACCCACTCCCGGCACGGGGAGGTAGTGACGAAAAATAACGATACGGGACTCTTACGAGGCCTCGTAATCGGAATGAGTACACTTTAAATATTTTAACGAGGAACAATTGGAGGGCAAGTCTGGTGCCAGCAGCCGCGGTAATTCCAGCTCCAATAGCGTATACTAAAATTGTTGCGGTTAAAAAGCTCGTAGTTGCATTTGTGCGCCGCGCTGTCGGTGCACCGCATCCGCGGTGATACTGACACGTTTGCGGAGCATATCGTCGGTGAGCCGGCGTTAACAAGCGTCGGTTCAATATCAAAATCCTATCGCGGTGCTCTTCGTCGGGTGTCGAGATGGGCCGACAATTTTACTTTGAACAAATTAGAGTGCTCAAAGCGGGCTCAAAATGCTGCTTGAATATTTCGTGCATGGAATAATAGAATATGATCTCGGTTCTATTTTGTTGGTTTTCAGAACTCCGAGGTAATGATTAATAGGGATAACTGGGGGCATTCGTATTGCGACGTTAGAGGTGAAATTCTTGGATCGTCGCAAGACGAACATCAGCGAAAGCATTTGCCAAAGGTGTTTTCATCAATCAAGAACGAAAGTTAGAGGTTCGAAGGCGATTAGATACCGCCCTAGTTCTAACCGTAAATATGTCATCTAGCGATCCGCCGACGTTACTACAATGGCTCGGCGGGCAGCTTCCGGGAAACCAAAGATTTTGGACTCCGGGGGGAGTATGGTTGCAAAGCTGAAACTTAAAGGAATTGACGGAAGGGCACCACCAGGAGTGGAGCCTGCGGCTTAATTTGACTCAACACGGGAAATCTCACCAGGCCCGGACACCGGAAGGATTGACAGATTAACAGCTCTTTCTTGATTCGGTGGGTGGTGGTGCATGGCCGTTCTTAGTTGGTGGAGCGATTTGTCTGGTTAATTCCGGTAACGAACGAGACTCTAGCCTGCTAAATAGGCGTCGCCATTTAGGTGTGCGTGGCTCCGTCACGCAACTCACTGGCGACGTATTAAAATTCTTCTTAGAGGGACCGGCGGCTTCGAGCCGCACGAGATTGAGCAATAACAGGTCTGTGATGCCCTTAGATGTCCTGGGCCGCACGCGCGCTACACTGAAGGAATCAGCATGTTCTCCCTGGCCTAGAGGCCCGGGCAACCCGCTGAAACTCCTTCGTGCTGGGGATTGGGGTTTGCAATTATCCCCCATAAACGAGGAATTCCTAGTAAGCGCGAGTCATAAGCTCGCGTTGATTACGTCCCTGCCCTTTGTACACACCGCCCGTCGCTACTACCGATTGAATGATTTAGTGAGGTCTTCGGACCGACACGCGGTGGCTTCACGGCCGTCGGCGTTGCTGGGAAGTTGACCAAACTTGATCATTTAGAGGAAGTAAAAGTCGTAACAAGGTTTCCGTAGGGGAACCTGCGGAAGGATCATTAACGTGTGACGCCGCGCGTGCGCATCGACGATCTGTAATTTTAGTTACATTTTGTTCGTGTGCGTGTGAGTGCGTTTATCATGGTTATGATGAAACAAACAAACAAACAGAGGATGATGATATCGAGACATACTGTCAGACATATTATGTGCGAGACGCGCAGATACGGTAGAATCACACACACGCGCGCGCGCACTACTAACTAACTGTGCGTGTGCGTGTCGATACCACCGTTTTTGGCGTTTCGCGTTTTGTCGCGTTAGTTGTTTCGTGTTCGTTCTCGCGTCGCGTACCACCCCCTCCGGGGGCGGCGCGTTCGAAAAATACGCCTCGTAGCGGCGCGCTCTCTTCGTGAACGGCGGGTAGTGGCGCGCCCTCGTGGTCACGTTGCGCTAGGCGCGCGTTCGCGCGCGCGCTTTTCGCGTTATTGTGAGATATATATTTTTGTGCATTTGTATTATTATTATTATTAATTTTTTATATATATTGTTTTGGGTATATATGATTAAAAATCATTACCCTGGACGGTGGATCACTTGGCTCGCGGGTCGATGAAGAACGCAGTTAACTGCGCGTCATAGTGTGAACTGCAGGACACATTTGAACATCGACATTTCGAACGCACATTGCGGTCCGTGGAGACACATCCAGGACCACTCCTGTCTGAGGGCCGGCTGCATAAAAAACATACACCACATTGCGTGCGCTTTTGTGCGCGTCGCATATGACGGTTTCCGTATTGTCGCACTTGCACTTGCACTTTCAGTTGTGAGTGTCGGTGGTGACGACATGTATGGTCCGTTTAAATATTACGCGCAATGTTCAGTATCCGTTTCGATTACTCTCTCGCAGTCTGCGTGCGGTGTGTGTGTGCGTGTGTGTGTATATCTCGCGCGCGCGCATCACGCTGCACTCGTGATTGTGATTGTCTTGCGTGAATCCGAATCCATCGTGTGCGCGCAAAATCTGCGTGCCCGTGGGGAGGGATTACACAGTCTCGACGGTTGCGAACAATTCTATATCGCGCCCCCAAACGGGGGCTAGATACAGATTTGGTTTCGTTAGAGTGGAATTGACTATGGTATATTCAACGATTTATGTGTGCTGTATTGTGTAGGCGGACTCGACGTCCGAAGAGCGCATCGACGACGCGTTGAGCGATAAACGCGCGCGCGTCGTCGTAGCGCTGACGGATATCGTGTCTGCCTCGAATTTTTTTTTTATCGTTGGCCTCAGATCAGGGAGGATCACCCGCCGAATTTAAGCATATTAGTAAGCGGAGGAAAAGAAACTAACCAGGATTTCCTTAGTAGCGGCGAGCGAACAGGAATATAGCCCAGCACTGAATCCCGCTGTTGTAACGGCAGCGGGAGATGTGGTGTTCGGGAGGTTCCGCTTTCTCGTCACCGATACTCCTGTCCAAGTTCGTCTTGAACGGGGCCGTTTTCCCGTAGAGGGTGCCAGGCCCGTAGCGACGGAGGGCGGTGGCGAGAGGGACTCTCCTCAGAGTCGGGTTGCTTGAGAGTGCAGCCCTAAGTGGGTGGTAAACTCCATCTAAGGCTAAATATTACCGCGAGACCGATAGCGAACAAGTACCGTGAGGGAAAGTTGAAAAGAACTTTGAAGAGAGAGTTCAAGAGTACGTGAAACCGTTCAGGGGTAAACCTGCGAAACTCGAATGAACGAACGGAGAGATTCATCGTCATTCCGGGGCGTACGTGCGCGCTCCACGATGCGGACTGTGCGCCTTGTGCGTTTCCGTTCGCACGGGACGCGCGCGTCCGACGTCCTCGGACGGCGTGCACTTCTCTCTCAGTAATGCATCGCGACCCGTTCCGTTTGTTAAATGTTATCTAAGCGCCTTTCGGGAGCCCAGGACGTGAACTTTAACCGGTTCACGTTCGCGGACCGAACTTGACCGGGCCTGCCGATAACTACGGGACGGTATTTAAAATATGACGACGCGCACGCGTTTTCAACGCGTCCGGCCCGACGCAAGACAACGTCGTTTTAATCCCCCGCCCTGCCTAAGCGCGGACGGGGGTGCGGCGCGTCTGTTGTCGCCGCCGTGCCGTCTCGGACTTGTGCGCGTCGTGTTATGTATGTCTGCGATGATTCAGTTTCGGGCACTCGCAGGACCCGTCTTGAAACACGGACCAAGGAGTCTAGCATGTGTGCGAGTCATTGAGTTTGTACAATTTAAACGAACAAAACTGAAAGGCGTAACGAAAGTGAAGGTGGACGCTCGTCGTCCGCTCAGGGAGGATGATCGTCGCGGTCTAGATCGTTCGATTCGCACTCCCGAGACGTCTCGTTTCCAATCCGTGAATGCAGGCGCGCTCTGAGCACAAATGCTGGGACCCGAAAGATGGTGAACTATGCCTGGTCAGGTCGAAGTCAGGGGAAACCCTGATGGAGGACCGTAGCGATTCTGACGTGCAAATCGATCGTCGGAACTGGGTATAGGGGCGAAAGACTAATCGAACCATCTAGTAGCTGGTTCCGTCCGAAGTTTCCCTCAGGATAGCTGGCGTCGATTGTTTAACAGTCTCATCCGGTAAAGCGAATGATTAGAGGCATTGGGGCCGAAACGACCTCAACCTATTCTCAAACTTTAAATGGGTGAGAACTCCGGCTTACTCGAACGATGAAGCCGGAGATCTGATGACGGTGCCAAGTGGGCCAATTTTGGTAAGCAGAACTGGCGCTGTGGGATGAACCAAACGTAGTGTTAAGGCGCCTAAAAAACGCTCATGGGACACCATGAAAGGCGTTGGTCGCTCATGACAGCAGGACGGTGGCCATGGAAGTCGGAATCCGCTAAGGAGTGTGCAACGACTCACCTGCCGAAGCAACCAGCCCTGAAAATGGATGGCGCTGAAGCGTTTTGCCTATACACTACCGTTACGGGCATGTGTGTTTAACCAATGTATTTATACATTGGTGACATTAAGCCGTAACGAGTAGGACGTGCGCGGCGGAGAGCGCAGAAGGGTCTGGGCGTGAGCCCGCTTGGAGCCTCCGTCGGTGCAGATCTTGGTGGTAGTAGCAAATACTCCAGCGAGGCCCTGGAGGACTGACGTGGAGAAGGGTTTCGCGTGAACAGTAGTTGCTCGCGAGTCAGTCGATCCTAAGCTCAAGGAGAGATCTTATGTCGATGTGGCGTGTTTTTTTGTAATATTAATATTATATATATAAACAACGCCCTTTGAGCGAAAGGGAATCCGGTTCCTATTCCGGAACCCGGCAGCGGAACCGTTTCAATAATCGTTCCCTCGTTTAATAGCGAGTGTTCGACGGGGTAACCCAAAGTGGCCTGAAGACGCCGCCGAGAGGTCCGGGAAGAGTTTTCTTTTCTGCCTGAGCGTTCGAGTTCCATGGAATCCTATAGAAGGGAGATATGGTTCGGAACGCGAAGAGCACCGCATTTGCGGCGGTGTCCGGATACTCTCTGCGGACCTTGAAAATTCAGGTGAGGGATGTACGTGGAAATGTCGCGCCGGTTCGTACCCATATCCGCAGCAGGTCTCCAAGGTGAAGAGCCTCTAGTCGATAGAATAATGTAGGTAAGGGAAGTCGGCAAATTGGATCCGTAACTTCGGAATAAGGATTGGCTCTGAGGACCGGGGCGTGTCGGGTTTGGACGGGAAGCGGATGCGGCCGGTGCCGGGCCTGGTCGATGCTGTCGTCTCGTTTTCTCGTCTTCTCTCACAAGGAGGGGGCGGGGGCTTGGCGATGGCGGAATCCGGACCCGCGTTCCGGCCTTCCGCGGATCTTCCTAGCCGTAAGGCCGCGTCGGTTTCGTCTCGTGCGCGACTGGCGCGGTTCTGTACGACCGCCGTTCAACGGTCAGCTCAGAACTGGCACGGACAAGGGGAATCCGACTGTCTAATTAAAACAAAGCATTGCGATGGCCCTCGCGGGTGTTGACGCAATGTGATTTCTGCCCAGTGCTCTGAATGTCAACGTGAAGAAATTCAAGCAAGCGCGGGTAAACGGCGGGAGTAACTATGACTCTCTTAAGGTAGCCAAATGCCTCGTCATCTAATTAGTGACGCGCATGAATGGATTAACGAGATTCCCACTGTCCCTATCTACGCGGTAGCGAGCGGACGTGTTTCGGTGTGCTCCGTGTGGATTTGTTGCCAGTAATCCGTTCTACTGGATTTGTCCTTATATACATATTTTATTGCCGTTATGTGTTTAAGTGCAGATATATACTTTGGTCATGTGGATTATTGAGGGAAGTGGACCCGTAGTTCTGTGTGTATTGTTATTGTGTCTTAAAGAATAAGTAAACTGTAAGTACTGTTCTACATATCATTATCATTTATCGTAGTTTTAGTTAATCATAGGTTACGTTATTTAAATACATAGTTTTTGTTCATATACTTAGTTAGAAATAGTCTTAGTTTAGGGCCGCGTGTCTTTGACCGCGTGTTTTTAGGTTAGTTTTTAGGTTATGCGTACGCACGTGCATGGCACGCTGACAGGTGTCAAGTGACAAGTGACAAGCGACGGTTGACAGGTGTCGGCCATTTTGTGCTGCCATATTTGTTTCTTACGGCTCAGGCGAACGGCCCTTTGCGCATTGTGCGCTGTGCTTGGTGTCTGACGGGTGCGTACTGGTGTTGCCGCTACAGAAACTTAGTTTATAATTAGGCTAAGGTTATTAGTATTCATACAGCTGAACTGTCTGTCGTTGCGTTGCATTGGAGATCGGACCGAAATGTCAGACGACGAGGCGCCATCTATATATGAGGAACGGCGACAGTCTCTGGAGGCTTTAATTAGCCTCCAACAACAGGAACTGGACACGATGCGCGAAGTAATTGGTAGTGCCTTTACGCCCACGCGGTCAATCGCGCGTACGCCCCCTCCGCAGAAACAGCAAGCAGCCAAGCGGCCACTTGGCTCCCCGGACGAGATGCAGGACGCCGTGCGGCAATGTACCGAGGGGGCTAGCCAGCAAAGGCCTTCTACTTCCCAGCCTCTCCCTGCAGTGGTAGAGGCGGAGCCACAACCACCACAGCTGATCCAGGGCACATTTCCCACTGTGCCCCCGGAGAAAATCAAAAGGATGAGCAGCGCGACCAAACGGGAGCTGCTCGATTGGGTGCAAGATGCCCTGCTGGACATAAGCAAGGTCGCGAACGGGCAGTACTCAGAAAAGAAGTCGAAGCTCAACGCGCACGATAGAAATATCGTTAACTCTCGGTCGCAAGAAATCATCGCGGTGGTGGCCACGCTTGAGCTGATATTGGGCGACACCGAGGGCGAGCTGACCCGGGCTACCACGAGGTGCTCCTCCCTGGAACTCCAACTGGCTGCACAGGGAAAGGAGGATATTTTTCTTCAGGCTCTGGACAAGAAGTTTGACGAGATCAAAATCGCTCCGGAACTGGCTGCGGGCCCGAGACAGCCAACTTTCGCCCAGGTACTGCGCACTAGGGGCGCTACGGTCCCCATTCCTGCTCCGGGAGGCCCCACGTTGGCGGTGTACCCCTCCGAGACAGGACAAGCCACACTGAAAACCGCCGACGATACTAAGGCGGAGATGAAAAAGACGGTGAGCCCCAGGAGCACCAATCTCCAGGTCGACCAGGTGCGGCGAATCGGTAACGCTGGGATCCTGGTGAAGACGGCCAGTGAGGATGCGGCCAAGCGCCTCAGGGAGGCGATGCCTACTACCTTGCGGATCTCGGAGCCCCGCTTGCGGATGCCGCAAGTGGCTATTTATGGAGTATCTGGGGATCCTGACAAGGACCAGCTCCTTCAGACAATCTACGAGCAGAACATGGAACCTGAAAGCTCCACATGGCCATTGGAAAAATTCCTGCAGGCTGGTCGCGTGGCCTTTAAGAAAGGCCGTAGAGCTGGTGGATCCACGACAGTGGTAATAGAGTGTTCTCCGGAACTTAGGGAGATCCTAATAAGAAAGGAGAAGCTGTACATAGGTTGGGACGTGTGCCGGGTGAATGACCACGTCGACGTAACATGCTGCAATAAGTGCCAGCTCTACGGCCACCCAGAAAAATATTGCCGTGCCTCCGAGGTGGTGTGCGGCCGCTGCGGGAATAATGGCCACAGATCTGCGGACTGCACTGCGGAGACAACGCGTTGCGCCACATGCACCAAATTTGGTCGCAAGGAAGCTACGACGCATGCGACCGCTTCTAGAGATTGCCCGGCTAGGCACAACGCCGTAGAGCGGTCCATCGCAGCCACACGCTACGTTCTCTCCTAGGCCAGTGAAGATCGGGCAGTTAAACCTCGCTGGTGCCGAGCTAGCCACCAATGAGCTGCCTGCGATGTCCCGCGAGCTGGGGCTCGATATTGTCCTTGTTCAAGAACAATATCCGATGCCCCGGCTCGTTCTCCAGTGTGGCCCGTCGTCCCAGGCGGGGATATACATTCACCGGAGGGACGTAGCTGTGGCCGCTCTGACGGAGTGGAGCACCGACTTCTGCTTTGTCGCCCACGTTGAGGAATGTGAACTCATCGTTGTCTCCGCGTACTTCAAGTACTCTGACAGCATAGACCCCCACATACAACATCTGTCGAACATTCTCCACCACTTCGGAGGCCGGCGCATCCTGGTGGGCGTGGATTGCAATGCCCATTCGACGATGTGGCACTGCACAACGGAACAGTCGCGGGGACGTGGCACCGTCTCTGACCATCGGAGGTCGTCGGTTGAAGACTTCATCTCCTCCTTCTCTCTTCTCTTGGCTAACACTGAGGACCAACCGGCGACCTTCAGCACCGCGAATGGTGAGTCCAACGTGGACCTCACGCTCACCACCAGAGGATGCCGTGCCGAGAACTGGAGGGTCCATGTGGACGCCAGCTCGAGTGACCACCGGCTGATCACCTACGAGGTAAGCCACCTAAGCTCTCGACGGGTTAGGCCCACGTGTACGTGGCCGTCTGAGGAGCCAATGAGCTTTCGGGATCGGGGCGTCGATTGGGGCCGTTTCAGAACCATGATTCATTTGCGAGTGGGACGAATGAATCCAGGTGCTCCTGCCATTGAGGCTTCCGTGGACTTCACCAACATTGTTGTCGAATCTGCGCGGAAGTCCCTCGGTGTCAGGAAACCCAAGAATGAAGAGGGTTATGAATGGTGGACGTCTGAACTTGACCGCCTGCGAAAGCGGAGCGCCTCCTCGCGTAGAGCGTGGCAGCGCACTCGCCGAGCGGGCGGTCCAGCGGAGGAATATGCTAGTGAGATCTTTAGGAGGGACAGGGCAGTATATCGGAGGCGGATGGAGGAAATTGAATCCGCGTTTTTCCGGCGGATCGCTGAGTCCGGTAACCAGGACCCCTGGGGACTCGCGTACCGTACGGCCAGTGGGCGGTACCGTCCGCCTGCGAATGTAATAAACGGCACGAAATTCGCCAATGGTCAAGCGGGGACCGTGGAGGAAGCCATGCGCGGTCTTGTGTATGCTCTGTGTCCTGATGACGACCAGTCCAGGGACACGGAGGGTCATGCTCGACTGCGCGCGGTGGCCAACACGCTCCCCTCTGGCCCTTTCGTCCATCCTCCGTCCCGCGTGGATTTGGGGAACATAATTAGGCATCTGCCTAACACGGCTCCTGGGCTCGACGGGGTCACCGCCAGGATCTTGCGCAACGTCTGGGCCGCTGCATCGGTGGAATTCCATCAGGTGTATGCCAAATGTGTGGACGAGGGCATTTTCCCGGACGTCTGGAAAGACGGTCGTCTCTTGGTTCTCCCAAAGGGCAATGGCAAGCCACTTACGGATCCGAAAGCGTACCGCCCAATTACGCTGCTCTCTGCCTTCGGTAAGTTACTAGAACGCGTAATGTTGGAGTGCGCTCCGCAAATAACTAGTGGGTTATCGGACTGCCAGCATGGCTTCACTCGAGGTAAGTCTACTGTTACAGCTCTCAACTCTGTCATTGGTGTTGCAAAATCTTCGGGGGCACGTTATGTTCAGGCGATATTCCTGGACATCTCGGGTGCCTTCGACAATGCCTGGTGGCCCATGATCTTGGCCAAGGTGAAGGCCGGAGGATGCCCACCAAACATTTATAAAATGCTAGTGGGTTACTTTGCTAGACGCCGGGTTGGCCTGTTCGTGGGCAGCCGGGTGCTGTGGAAGGAATCCACTATGGGATGTCCGCAGGGGTCTGTACTAGGTCCATCGCTGTGGAACGTGTTACTGGATGACCTGCTCCAGTCTCCACTGCCGGGGGGGGTGAGCATGGTGGCTTACGCCGACGATGTCACAATATTGATTGAGGCACAGTCAAGGGCAGGAATCGAGGCTGTCGCAGCGGAAACGCTGGGTATGGTCTCCGCCTGGGGTGCCCGTAACCGACTGGGATTCTCCCCTGGTAAGTCATCAACGATGACGATCAGGGGAAAACTCCAGAGGCCCCCAGTCGTCCGCCTTGATGGGGTCTCGATCCGCTCTGTGCACGCGGTAACTGTGCTGGGGGTGGTACTGGATGGAAGTCTCCTGTTCTCGCGGCATGCTCGGGATATTGTAGAACGCGCGGCCAGATGCTTCGGGAAGATGTCGCGTGTGTCGACGTCCTCCTGGGGCATCCGTTTTCTTGGCTTACGAATATTGTACCAGGGCACCTTTGTTGCCACTCTCGTGTATGCCGCGGCGTGCTGGTACCAGCGGGTCACAGTACAGGCGATCCGCGACACTCTTCTCCGGGGGCAGCGGCCTGCACTAGTGCTTTTGACAAAGGCCTATCGGTCGGTCAGCACTGCTGCGCTCCCGGTGCTTGCCGGGGTGTTACCGGCTGACCTCGAGGTTCACCGTGCTGGCAGCGTGGAGGACGCACGTAGGACCGCGGCCAAGGCAGAGATGTGCAGGCGGAAGCGAGAAATTTCGGGATCAGTAAGCGTACTTTGGCAGGAACGCTGGCAGGGAGAGACGAAGGGTCGCGAGCTGTTCATGTTTTTCCCCGACGTGGCTGGAAGACTCAGCATGCGCTGGGTCGCACCAGATTATGAGACTTCCCAGATACTCACGGGACATGGGTGCTTTAACAAGCGCCTATCTGATATGCTGCTCCGGGATGATTGCGCATGTGAATGTGGATGGATGGAGGAGGACAGGCACCACGTACTGTGGTACTGCCCTCTGTACGATGATCTCCGCTGGAGAATGCTTGACGGTCTGGTTTTGGAGACTCACGGCCCCGCTTGGTACACTGACCTCGTTAGCTCTGAGGTAAACTTCGGACGGTTACGTGCATTTGCACACAGCTGGCACAAAATAAGAAGAGGGAGTCAGAGTGCGGTTCGTCAAGGACGCGCTACAGAACGTGCAGCTAGATAGGACAGCATGCCCCAGAAAGGGGAGAGATGCTCCGGGACATTGGTATCAGAAATAACTTGTAGGGTGTCCGAAGAACTCGCGCGGTGGAGCTCCAATTCCGCGCGAGCGACACCCAGCTTAGGCCCCATATGATCGGAAGATCGGTTGGGCCATGGGAGGTTGGTGGGAAATGTCCCTATCTACTATCTAGCGAAACCACAGCCAAGGGAACGGGCTTGGGAGAATCAGCGGGGAAAGAAGACCCTGTTGAGCTTGACTCTAGTCTGGCATTGTAAGGAGACATGAGAGGTGTAGCATAAGTGGGAGATCGTTCGCGATCGTCGCTGAAAAACCACTACTTTCATTGTTTCATTACTTACTCGGTTGGGCGGAAGCGGTGCGCGGTCGATTATATCGGCGGGCGCACGGTGTTTCGTTCCAAGCGTGTTAGAGTGGCGCGGCGGTGGCAACGCCGTCGTGCCGTACAACTCCCGCGTGATCCGGTTCGAGGACACTGCCAGGCGGGGAGTTTGACTGGGGCGGTACATCTGTCAAAGAATAACGCAGGTGTCCTAAGGCCAGCTCAGCGAGGACAGAAACCTCGCGTGGAGCAAAAGGGCAAAAGCTGGCTTGATCCAGATGTTCAGTACGCATAGGGACTGCGAAAGCACGGCCTATCGATCCTTTAGTATAAAGAGTTTTTAGCAAGAGGTGCCAGAAAAGTTACCACAGGGATAACTGGCTTGTGGCAGCCAAGCGTTCATAGCGACGTTGCTTTTTGATCCTTCGATGTCGGCTCTTCCTATCATTGCGAAGCAAAATTCGCCAAGCGTTGGATTGTTCACCCATCAAAAGGGAACGTGAGCTGGGTTTAGACCGTCGTGAGACAGGTTAGTTTTACCCTACTGATGGCTTGTCGTTGCGATAGTAATACTGCTCAGTACGAGAGGAACCGCAGTTTCGGACATTTGGTTCATGCACTCGGCCGAGCGGCCGGTGGTGCGAAGCTACCATCCGCGGGATTATGCCTGAACGCCTCTAAGGCCGAAGCCAGCCTAGCCGAATCCGGCAAGGATATGCTCACTGTGGAGCTCCGAGAGTCGGGAGGCTCTAAACAATGTGACTTTACTAGTCGCGCTTCACCACGTGAGGTGCGACGTCGAAGCCCATTTGGATCGCGGAGATCGGTGCTAACGGTTTAACACGTGCATCACGGCTCCGAAGGTCCACATTTACCTCAGTTCGATGTCGGGGCTCGGAATAGTCTGTAGACGACTTCCGTTCCTGGCGGGGTGTTGTGCTCGGTAGAGCAGCGTCGTGCTGCGATCTGTTGAGACTCAGCCCTACGCCAGGTGATTCGTCCGAGGACGATGATGATATTCGATTCGATCGTGTAATGTGCGCATTTGCGTTGCGTAAGTTAGTCAACAACACGCGATTGTTTTTTTTTTTTTTCATAACGGGAACGTTTAGATAGAATCTGCTGCTGCAGCAACTGCAACAACAACAACAATTACACACGCATATTATATAATATAATTAATTAACACACAAACTCAAAAACCAAAATTGAATCTCGAATGATTTATACTAATATAAATTCATTACGTGAACTTTCTCAAATACATACACCAAAATTGAATTTCGAATTATTTATACTAGTATAAATTCATTACGCGAACTTTCTCAAATACATTGCTTTTTGATCTTTCGATGTCGGCTCTTGCTATCATTGCGAAGCAAAATTCGCCAAGCGTTGGATTTGAACTTTCTCAAATACATTTCAAATATTTCATCTGTCTCCCCGCGGCTTGCCCGCACGCGCATCCTGCCACGGTTCATTTCGTTATTAAGCGATTTTTTAATTTTTATTGTTAAATGTATGTAATTAGATTAATAGAAAATATAATTCACGACCCATGTATTGTTAGTAACTATAAAAGGCAAAAGATTACAGTCATTTTGCATTTAAAGAAAATCAAAATAAAAAATTAAAAATCATTACGCGAACGTTCAATTTTACCTTTTCGCTCGGCGGACGTGACGACTGCATAGGGGGGGGGGGGGGGGGGGGGGGGGGTGGGGTGTTTGTGTTGTTTGTTTATTTATGTGTGACGAGGGTGAAGGGAAGGGGAAGGGAAAGGTTGATAATAATTATATTCTTTTTACACACATTATATTTTTTTTCTTTTCTATATTTATACTTATTATTATTTATTATTGTTGTTGTCGTTGTGAATACAATACAATGATAATATTATATCAACTATCTTTCGTCGCAGCAGCTCTGGTGAATCTGCTCTGATGCTGCCGGTGAAGCCACCTGACCTGATGCTGGAACATGTAATTTTGTTATGTTTATTAACTTATTATTTTATCTATACATACATACGTATATAAACTAGCTGTTGATCGCGGCTCCGCCCGCGTGAAGGTTATTTTCGGGAGCAGAAGTATACAATCTGCCTCGGTGGCGTAGTTGTAATTGCGCATGCGTTACGATTGCTGTGCTGAGGTCTCGGGTTCGATCCCCGGGTCGGGTAAAGTGATATTGGGTTTTTCTACCTAGAAATACTCAGTATATTAACCCGGAGTCTGGAATGGTGCCCGGTGTGGCGATAGGCTCGCCCCCTATCACAATATGGGACCGAAATTCGGCGAAAAGTGGGTGTACTGGTTACACCTCTGCCTACCCCTTAGGGGATTACAGGCGTGAGTGAATATGTATGTATATGTATGTATGTAAGTATACAATCCAAGGAGTTGTCCTCTGCACTGAGGCACCTGTAGCGATTGTCCAGCCTCTCAGTTGTTGTGCCTGAATCTTGGATTGCATCTAAAGAATACCTCATAAGTTTAACCTCACTTTGCCCCTTTCAGGGATGATTTTTCAAAAACGTTGGAACATGTGTTTCTCTATTTCCTACCAAAAGCCTTAATATGATTTTTCAGATCCCTAACTTGAGGAATGATAGATTTCCCATACAAATATTGAACTCTTATTTGACCCCTTTTAAAGTTGTGTTTTGAGAAAAAAGATAGCCTATGTCCTTCGCCAGGATATTATCTATTCCCTTACCAAATTTCATTACAATCCGTTCAGCCGTTTAGTCGTGAAGAGGTAACAAACAAACAAACAGAGTTACTTTCGCATTTATAGTATTAGTATGGATATATATTAGAGATTTATGTTACTATAATGTCACTATTACACTCCCATTACCTGTACTATCTAACATAACCAGTCATATCTATCTAAAGTACAGTACACCAACATACAGTATTTTACATTATAAACTTTCTTTTTTTTGCTACATGTATTCTACATTACTTTTTAAATAAAAATTAAACCGCCTTCAAAAAAACCCAGACACAACTAAAAAGCAAAAAATAATTGGTTACATTTAAATCAATTAGTTATATGCAATTTAAATCAATTATTTTTGGAGTCGGTGCCGGTGTTGTTTTCTTTACTTTTAGATTTATAAAAACCAAGTCTGGATCTATTTTATATTTTTTTGTATGCCTGATTATTCTGTTTTTTCCATGTTTTGGCTGGCACCGACTCCAAATAATTGATTTAAATTGCATATAACTAATTGATTTAAATGTAACCAATTATTTTTTGCTTTTTAGTTGTGTCTGGGTTTTTTTGAAGGCGGTTTAATTTTTATTTAAAAAGTAATAATTTATTTTTTGCTTTTTAGTGGTAAATTATATAAAATTGGTTAAAAGCTGCTGAAGATATTAGAATTTACGTGTATTTTAATTTTATCACCCCCCTCCCTCACCCCCACCCCTTTTACCCTCTCTCACTGAAACTTAACTTTTATAATGAACGTAATGCAAAAAGAACCACTGGAATACTACTTAATTTTAAGGAGTTACCCTCTCCAGCTCCGAAGATATTCATCAGATCTTCACCATATTTTTATGGGACCAAATGACAAGCACCAGCTTTCAATCAAAGAAAGAATGGTCGAAATCGGTTCACACAGTACAGAGAAACGAGGTAACAAACATAAAAAAAAAAAAAGCAACATACAGTCGAATTGAGAACCTCCTCCTTTTTTTGAAGTCGGTTAAAAACATAAACGCTAATCACTTTTCTGTTTTCTGTTATTAGTAAATACTCAATGTAGTAAGTAGCATACATACAAAAGAGTATCATTATTAATTTAAGAACAAATATTATTGTGTCATTGTCATTAAATTTTAACACTAACTATCTATCTATCACACCTAGTTTATTTATTTAATTATTTATCTATACATATAATAATATTTATTCATGCCTAACTTCCTTCCTTCATTCATACATTCACAACATGTTATATGTATTCGACGACTGTTCACTTTGATTTGATTGTATTTATGTGTAAGTATGTAACTTTAATTGTGTAAAATGTCCAGTATCCAGGTTAGATTGTACATTGTATTATTTATTGTATTAGATTGTATGTTGCTTTTTATTATGAAGCCACAAAGGTATATGAGATATATAGATGAGTGCATTTCTTTCTTTCTTTCTTTCTTTCATATAAGTTTAATAATACATTTTATATCAGAGTTGTTACTCACTTTTTGATTCCATTTCCATGTTACCACCATTTAGGTGATTCTGTATTATCCTGTATTTATATATATACAAAGGTGCAAATCCACAATTGGGATTTTCATTTCATTTGTCTATTGTCTACCTCATGGAATTCAAACCTGGAACAGAATTAATAAAAAATTATATTTATTATTATATAATACATATATTTTATATATACCTATTTACCTCTTGTCTGTGTGCCCGTTAAAGACTAAAATACAATCAAGTTATTCATTAGTGGGTCTAATCTAGTTAGTATAGTTATTTTGTCAGATTATAATATTATGATTAGGTTTATTAAGTATATTATCATTCAACCATTGAATGTTACAAGTACTTTAGAAACTATATTAATTATGAACCACTTTATTATAGTGGTAAGTTACCTAAATAAAATATAAGTGGAAACAAACACTTCATGGCCGTTATAAGTTTAATAATACATTTTATTTCAGAGTTGTTACTCACTTTTTGATTCCTCCATTTCATTTCATTTCATTTCATTTGTCTATTGTCCAGCTCATGGATTTGAAACCTGGAAAACAGTAATAATAAAAATACCTATTAGGTATAGAAATTGCTCACATAAGCCTTCTTAGGTTAGCTTATTTAGCTATAATAATATAATTAGGTAGAAAATCGTGTGTGTCACACATAACACGTCATTTATGAGTACCAACAATTTTCTTACCTCTATTTTATTAATAAATAGCCATTTATATTAAATCAAACTCAACTCAACGTTACATTGTATCAATGGCCAGGATATTTTGTTAATAATATACATAATTACACAAACAATTAAGTAAATACGCGCACGCGGCACATGGCGGACATTTTGTTTTGTTTTTATTTTTTTTAATTTTGTGTGTAATGGTAACACAATTGTACAGCTAATGTATATGTCCGTATTATTATCCGAGACACGGGGTTGCCGTACATAATTTAACAATTTAATTTCACTTCATATCTACTTTAGTGTTCAAAAAGGTAAATTAGTATTTAATTACTGAACTGATGATATATATATATATAAAAGTAAGTAAACGCGTACCTGTAAAAATTGTACTGTGTAAAATATTTATATTTTATTATTCAACTGTGTCTCTATTACATCTACAGCTATTTTGAATTTTGAATTTTGAATTACATTAATGACAATAGATAATAATATAATATTATGTGTTCACAGTTTATTATGAAAATTATAATTAATATAAATCATTATAATATTGTGCAACAGCGCCATCTTTGATATTTAGCTGGCGTCGCGTCGTTAGATTACATTAGAACATTCATTTATTGTCAACATGTCAATTAAAACATTATGAACTACGTACGAAATAAGAAAGATGTCACTGAAATACAATATAATCCTTAATATATATTTCCTTCAAAAATGTTGGTTGTTTTTTTATATTTCATAATTCATAATTTATAACTTGTAATTATACTTATATTTTGTGTATAATCTAAGAATTATAACTTATAAATACTGTTATTTTATGTTATTGATTGTTTATGTTTTTTTTTTAATTGACTATTACTAAAGGAAATGGACAAAAAAGTACATTCCATGTACAGAGAGATACACAGTAAGTTATATTGTATAATAAAAATTGAAAAATGAATTAATGCGTAGTTTTCAATCTCTCTGAACTTGTCAGTTTTTATTTCTTAATATAAGTAATGCTATATGAATTCAAAGTTCCGTTTGTCAACTTCGGCCATGATGGACCATAGAAAAAGATAAATATATAATATGGACTTTCCGGACCACGCATACTACTTGTAGGTAGTGGTAAGTGATATGGACGACAAATGCTCTTAGGTACATTTTATTCATACGAAACTGTCTTCATTGGTATATGTTGCATTTAATAAAATTATCTTTTCATAAATGTTGATGCGTTAAATAGTATTTTTTAAATATTTCACACAAAAACATAATTCGTTTACTTTTTTTATTCTATTCTTTATTTATCTATGTCAATTTAACGTAAGACTAGGCAGCATGGTCGATTGACTATAGCCTGTCCTTTGTACGAATAAAAAAAATATCTGATTTGGATTGATTTAACAAGATGAAACAAGCGCGTTCATACTTTGGTGAAATTATGATCCTTGGTAGGGATGTGAACATATTAGGGATATGGAATGGTATATATTATGTTGTTCAAGTGTGTCCAGAACTGGAACACTCCGAAGAAATTATATCACGGGTTGGTGGAAATAATCCTTATTTATTAAGAGGACTTATTAAATCTCGTCATGTTTCCAGAGAATTTACTTTAGGTATCTATGTTTTATTTGCCACTGAACATTATAGTGATTCTGTCTCGGAAGCTATTTTAGGTTAAGTAAGTACTATTGTAATTTATTGTCATCTGGTACCTTGGTTGGGAAAGACACCAAAACAATATATATTTAGCTCCAGCAGGATTTTTAGACAGTATTGTAATAAGAACTGAAGAATATTAAAATAATAATAATAATATCCTGGGACATTATTCAGACAGCCATCTGAAATCTATGCTTGAATTTGTTTTCTCTAATAAATAAATAAATAAATAATTATTTATACTATTTTGTGTTTTCCTATTTGCACCCTTTAGTTTAACATTTTAATTAGAAACAGTACTACAAGTACACTATGTGACTATGTAAAAAAATATTAATTATCACCATTAGTCAAGCTAATGTAAATGCTAATGTAAATGCTAATGTTTGAAGAATACTTAGATAAACTACTGTTATCTGTGTCAATATTTAATAAATAAAATGCTAATGTTTTAGCAAGATCTTTCTTATATACATAAGGCAGATACATAGTATCTTTTGTTAATTTAAATTTCTTAATAAAAACATTTGTATCAAAATAGGAAATAGCCAGATTATAACAAGAAATGTTGTACATTAACATGTTCATGTCATAATGTGCCTGTTTTGTTCTTTAGTCAAAATATTCGAGTATGGAAAGGCACATAGAATACATTTATTTATTGTTATTATAGAATTAAATTTGATCATTGTATTCACCATATTTAAGATGTCATTTTTATTTATAGACAGGCTGTCTCCAAGTAATATCAACATAGTTATGTCATGATTTATTATTTTGGCAAATTAAATTAACTTTTTGATTAATATAATCAATACTAGCTCCGGGTGAACATATATTTAAAAGCGATTGCTGTGTATACTGATTCAACAAGGTACCTAGGCCTAATCCTAGTTTGTCTGTAATAATGTAATGTTTGTGAGTGTTTCTTTTCGATGCATTATAACTAGGCTCCTGTACAATGACATTACTAACATCTGAACTTGTTAAATTTAACAGTGCACTGCTGTTCAGTGTATTTTATCACCAAGTTCTTTGAGATTATTATGTATAGTGGTTTAAGTTTAAGTTTTTCTATGCTTGAATTTGTTTTCTCTAATAAATAAATAATTATCTATACTATTTTGTGTTTTCCTATACCTAAAAACCATATTAGTTAACTGAAATAATTCACAATTGTTCGCTATTTTAAAGCGCCTTATGTTTTTTAATAGCAAAAACATATTCTATACACTTATCGCTAGCTATCTGATTAAAAGGTTTGATGAAACTGTTTACGCTCTAGTATTTTATCACCAAGTTCTTTGAGATTTTTATGTATAGCAGTTTAATGTGCCAATATTCACGAATATAAAACACCAAAAATCATTGGTGTACACTAACTAAATTTAATAACTATGCCAACGCCCATACAAAAGTTGTTCATGTCCTTTTTGGGTTTGATTATTTACTGATAATTATTTTTGTAGTTAAATTATTATATTATTATTGCATTTTCTATTCTTCTTGATTTTAAATTATTTCATTAATAAATTCTTAAGTTGTTCATAACTTCGCATGCTGTGGTCATATGTAATTGTAATTATTTTGTATTCGGTTTTGTTAGTGTACATTACGTTGATGACCCTATAAATATTGTTATTGTAGGTATATGAAAAATTAACTAACGTTCACCGCGACGTGATTATGTTATTATAGTTTAAACAATATCCAATTTAAAGGCAGATAGTTGCATAAAAATAATAATTCTACACTACAGATCTACAAGATAATTAATTTTGTTAGTGCATAGTAGAAATTATTAGCTCAGTGGTAATGCGCTGTGATTAGAAGTCGTGACACCTGAGTTCAAATCCCCACTGTACATGCAGTCTGTTTTTGAATGTTTTTTTTTGTTTTTGTATTTTATAATTTATTTGGCGTTATAATATGAGTACTCGTGACATTGCAAAACAGAAGTTCACGCGAGAGTGACGTGTGATAAAGTAATACGGCAATTGTACTGTAATATTAATGGTTGAAATTGTTGTTTTCTGGCAATTTTATATTATTATTTCTTGTCAAATATTGTGTTGTGCGCAGAGGGGGTGAGTTGCATTAATTTTATAAGATTAGGATATTAGTGTTTGAGAGTGCCTATTTATAATTATGAGACATTTACATTGTTGTAGCTTAAAGAACTGCCCCTTTGAATTTGGCACACTTCTTCACACCTGTGACATCGGGTTAGCCGTGGTTTGGTTTTGGCAGGGTTCCGGATTGCTAGATAGACAAAAACCCTCCTGGCGTCCAAGATTAGATTAATTTAGATGATAAGTAGATTAGATGATAAGTATATTAGAATTAATTTAGATGATAAGTTGTTCAGCTCCACATTGGTCATAGTTAATAAAATATTTTAGCAAGCTATTTTGAGTTTACATCAACGACCCGTAACAATGTGAATAATAATAATAATAATAAAATTATTATAATATGTTGATTATGTATAGTTTAGCCTAGTTGGTTGCGGTACGGACTGCCAAGACGAAAGTCGTAGGTTCGAAACCCATGTGTCATACACCTCTGACTTTTCTAAAGTTATGTGTGTATTAAAATGTTAATTATCGCTTGCTTTAACGGTGAAGGAAAACATCGTGAGGAAACCTGCATACCTGAGAATTTTTCGATGGTATGAGAAGTCTGCCAACCCGCATTAGGCCAGCGTGGTGGACTAAGGCCTAACCCCTCTCGTTAGTAGAGGAGGCCCGTGCCCAGCAGTGGGATTTTATTATTGTTGTTGATATGATGATGTTGTTTGTTGATGATGTGATGTGATGTGATGTGATGTGATGTGATGTGATGTGATGTGATGTGATGTGATGTGATGTGATGTGATGTGATGTGATGTGATGTGATGTGATGTGATGTGATTTAATTTTATTGATATTTTATTATCATTTCATATATATTATGTATGTGCATGTACATATTTATTTATTCATTCATTCATATATTTTGTTCATCATTTTTATATTGTCAAGTGTCAAGTGATCATGTAAGTCCGCTGTCGCTCGCTGGTCACGCTTGCGCAGTTTCAACGTATATACGTGGCGAAGAGCCGCGGCAGAGATGCGACGTGCGCCGCGCGCATTATATATGATGTGCGCGGACGGGGACGGACGGCGGCTAGACTGCGGCGGCGGCGGCGAGACTGCGGCGGCGGCGGCGGCTAGACGATCGCTATTCGGCGCGAAGTGCTGTGAGTGTGTAGTGTGTGGGGGAGGGTGGTGTGATTCGAGTGTGCGTTGTTTATCATACTGTGTTTGTCTTCGATTTTGATCAAAGAAAACGCGCGGCGCGCACACACGACGACTGCGACCCCCGCGCCGCCACAAGTGGTGCTCGCTCATTCGTTTCGAAGATAAATTTTTTTTACAAACTCTGTGCGGAACTACGAAATCGAATGAAAATTCGCGTTTCGTCACTACAGTTCCTATATATATGTACAAAAATACGTATTATATACAGTATTAGTACTAATTTGTGCGTGTGCACGGCACACACACATACTATATTCCAAATGGACGAACGCATGTTCGAGTTGTATTCTGAAAACACCGCGCGTGATGAATTTTTTTTAGAAACACACGCATAGTGAGAAATGATTTTTTATGTCGCGTTTATAAGCGCGACGTATTGTGAATTTTGTCAAATCTCGGTGTTCATGAACGTTCGCCGTTGAATGACATAGATCGTTTGACGTTAGTGTGTTATAATAATACATATAAATATAGTGATATATATTTATATGTTTATAACACGTAAAAGGACAACACCCACACAACGCGTAAGCGAAGTGGTGGTGGTGGTGTTCGAGTTGAGAGAGAAACAACGAAACACCCTCCGTGATCGTGCTCAAATAATATTGTAACGATTCATCGGGGGCGATCTGTGTTCACCTCGACAACAAAAACACGAAACACAAAACACACACAGTTTGTGGCTCCCTGGTTGATCCTGCCAGTAGTTATATGCTTGTCTCAAAGATTAAGCCATGCATGTCTCAGTGCAAGCCGTATTAAGGCGATACCGCGAATGGCTCAATATATCAGTTTTGGTTCCTTAGATCTTACTCGGTTACTTGGATAACTGTGGTAATTCTAGAGCTAATACATGCAATCAGAACTCTGACCAGTGATGGGATGAGTGCTTTTATTAGATCAAAACCAATCGACGGAGGGCCTCGCGTCCGAAGTCGTTAATTTTGATGAATCTGGATAACTTTTGCCGATCGCATGGTCCAGTACCGGCGACGCATCTTTCAAATGTCTGCCTTATCAACTTTCGATGGTAGTTTCTGCGACTACCATGGTTGTCACGGGTAACGGGGAATCAGGGTTCGATTCCGGAGAGGGAGCCTGAGAAACGGCTACCACATCCAAGGAAGGCAGCAGGCGCGCAAATTACCCACTCCCGGCACGGGGAGGTAGTGACGAAAAATAACGATACGGGACTCTTACGAGGCCTCGTAATCGGAATGAGTACACTTTAAATATTTTAACGAGGAACAATTGGAGGGCAAGTCTGGTGCCAGCAGCCGCGGTAATTCCAGCTCCAATAGCGTATACTAAAATTGTTGCGGTTAAAAAGCTCGTAGTTGCATTTGTGCGCCGCGCTGTCGGTGCACCGCATCCGCGGTGATACTGACACGTTTGCGGAGCATATCGTCGGTGAGCCGGCGTTAACAAGCGTCGGTTCAATATCAAAATCCTATCGCGGTGCTCTTCGTCGGGTGTCGAGATGGGCCGACAATTTTACTTTGAACAAATTAGAGTGCTCAAAGCGGGC